>JAGGAX010008423.1:0-23524 GCA_017657335.1 Termitomyces titanicus | reverse complement strand
CCAGGTGTTCCGTGGGAAGGCAGGTCGCCTGCAGTGAAGATGGGGAGGGAAGTGATGCTACGGTCATATGGATCAGCAGAAGAGGATGCGTATTTGGAGTTCCTGAGAGGCGATGGCGTGTGTGAAGAAGTAGAGGCTGAAGTAGATGTGTGGTGAGTAGACGACGTATGAGACAGAGATTCATATCCAAGAGAGCGCGAACGGCGGTGGTGCAATGTGTTGCGAACCGGCGAAGTCTTTCTCAGGGGCATAGCAGTGGGGTTGGTGCGACTTTTCCCTGAACGTCGAGAGGTAGAAATGAGGACGCTACTACGAGGATGATGCAGCGTGGGCGTATCCAGGACTTCATCCTCTTCGAGTAAAGCACTCATACTAGACATGATGCTCGGCGTCATCTTGCATATAGTCTTTGACATCGGAGTGTTGGGTTTTGAACGTGTCTGGGACTTCAACACAGGTTCGCACTTAGGAGACTGACGACTCTTTGGTGTCGTGGTTGCCTTGGCGGTCGTAGGAACCAGCCAACGTACGTCTTTTGCCCACTCTTGATTAACGTGGCCATTGGTGACCTGCGGTGGTTGATGCACTGTTTTCACACGAGTTGCAAAATGCTCGGAATCCGACTGAACAGGGCTCGTCATCAAGGTCGATTCAGAACTCGAAAGAGAAAATAAAGAGTGTGCATCCAGGGCAGAAGAAGATATCGATGTTGTTGACGTATTGGCGTGGGTGAATGCTGTTTTGGTGGACGGCACGGGTGCCTGTGGACTAGAGGTTCTCAATCGAGGAGCAGCGATTGTTGACACCATTGATATTCGTGGAGAAGTGTTTGGGGTATAGAAGACGTCGTTATCGGAGTCCTCCGCGTCACTCCCGTCGTTGTGGTCGGCGTGGTTGACGTCGCGATCGCCGTTTTGAAGTCGCGTGTTATCGAAGGCTCTCACGCCATGTGGTTGCTTCTGACGTAGTTCCTTATCAGCTTAAGAGTAAACGCAAGCTCGCTGTACGTACAACGGTTCTTGGCTGGCCATCGTTGTGTACAGCGGCGGTCTGTTGCTCACCGGTCTCGGCCGCAATGCGGAGCATGTCTTGCTTGGTCGAGTGATAAACCTTTTCCTCGGGGAAAGAGTAAGTCTGAGAGGGCCTGCCTAACAGAGATTGAAGCATTGTTGGCTTTGCCATGGAAGTCGTACAGAACGACCAGCAAAGAGGCTGCGTCGTCGTTCGCCACACAGCGGTCTTGAAATTCCTGGTCAGATGATGTCACCTGACGACTCAAATTCCGGCTCGGAGTCGGAAGCGGACCCATGGAGACCATGGCCGCGGCCGTCCAATACATACGAGGATCGCGGGAGATTCAGCAATCCGAAACACACCAATGAAGGCAAATTTAAACATGTACATAGATACATTATATCAATCTTCTCTCGCGAGAGGTCGACTTAAAGTTCCTCCAAATCTAGGCTCCGCTCGCTGCGCCACCGGCGAGCTTAGTAGTTCGACCCAAGATCAGGCGACGAGTATGGGTAACGAACGAGTGCCGCGAGGTCGATGACGAAACTCTTCAACTTCTTCTTCATCAGAATCGTCTACACTTCTTTTTCTCTTCTGCCCTCTCCGGCGTTCTTTCCCTCCTGACTGTTGCTTGGACTCTCTATCCTTTTGATTCCCTCCTGACTGTTGCTTGTATTCTTTACCCTTTTGATAGGTCCAGTTGGCATATTTCGCTGCCAGGTCACGTTGAAACTCGGCGTCATACCCAACGCACTTCATAGTCCAGACAGAAACGACCTTGACACATGCGATGCACAAGCATCCCTGAGAAGGACAACAAACCTGTTCGCCTCGCAATAAGGCCTGTGCAATGTCATCTACAGTGATTTCCCGATAGTCGTGTTTCGTTTTAAAGGCCTCGTCGTACTCTTCATCCGTACATGGCCTGCCCAAGGTCTTGCGAAGAGAAATGCGTACTCGAGATGCCTTTTCCCAGTCTGCAGACTTCCAGATCTCATTTGCCCAGTTCATTCGAACCTGTCATAGACGGCACAATGTCAACTACCAAAAAAAACTCTAACTCTGAGGGAGCATTACTAACTGAAGAATCTACCGATGCCCATTCTTGGGTTGTCAGAGGCTTTGAAGGAGTCAGTTTGTACTGCCCCTGATACTGCCAGACCGGCGGGCCTATGGGAGTTCTTGCGATTCGTGTAATCAGGCTATGGATCCCCTCGATCGGATACGCGACCTGACAGCCAGCGTCGAAATACAGTCCAGGAGAACCTGGTATCTCTGGTGCATGACAGTTCAGATCCAAGGTCAAGTATACGAAAGACTTGTATTTGAAGTTATTAAGCCTCCTCTGGGTGTCTTTCGCAACGTTAGCCCATGCCCACTGAAGTCCACCTCCATAGACCATAGACAGAAACGTTCTCGGGACCATAATGTCTCGAATCGAGCTATCTAGATCGATTGGGTAGAGATCAAGCCCAATGGGACGTAGACGGTCACGAATAGTGTTCACGTCAAAACAAGACTCCACTTTCTTCATATTCATCTTTGGCTGAAAGCAAAAAGAATGTGAGAAATGTCAAATGACAAGAACAACATGAGACCAACATTCTTCATCTTCTCCATTTTCTCTAGCTCCTCTGCATCCTGCACAGCCTTCCTTCTTGTGACTTCTTGACTAGTCGGAGGGACGACAGCATCCATGACAACCCGGTGGCGCTTCGACGGCCGTATTGCGATCTCATTCCCACCATCCTGGGAATCAAGCCATGCGGGCGTGGGTTCATCTTGCTCCTCCAAGTCAGCGACGATGGGCTTTGCAAAACCATAAGAAAGGGACATTCAATGTCAAAAAACCTTTACCCGAGGTGATGGCTCCGGAAAATCAACAACATCCATGTCCATATCGTGCCCAAACGTTCCAGATGGAAGGTCAGGAGCAGGAGACGATTCCTGGGAGAAATCAGCAAAGAAAAAAATACCATGAGCTAAGGAACCTCACAGCAGGAGCGTCAACATCGTCCAATTCAACTAGGATCTGTGTATGTACGGTCTTAGATCAAACTTCCTCCATCAATTCTGGACGCAGTACTGACGGGCGTAGAGTCTCGATGACCTTCCACTTTAAATAAATTTGTTCTAGGTCCTTCTACGTCTCGCTTCAAAATGACCTAAATACGGGTCATGAACCTCGTTTAGTCAAAAAAATGGACATGTGGTTCGACTTTAATTTTGACTTGTATTTTCTGTAGATGAGCATGAACAGAAGAGGTGATGTCAGGTAGTTTCTCGTCTTGCAAGTCAGAACTGCGCACATCTTCTTTGGATAGCGTGACAGCGGTAGAAGGGTCAGGCTTGAACTTGCCAAACGCAAGGTAAGGAACTCCCATTAATATTAATAATTCCTGGTTCAAGTATGTGTTGTCCAGCTACTCTGAAAGGGAGAAAAAAATATGCTACGACAAGACACGTACCTTGGTATCACTGTTCTCCTGTTTGACAAGGTCCTTTCGAACCGGCTCAATTGTTGACTCAGTCATCCGTTAATCACTTGGGCACTCACGGATTCATCCTTCACTTTGGCCGTCTTCATATCGCTGCACAAATTTTTGACATCCTGATTTTATCGGATATCATTAGTACAGGCAATGACCTAGACATACATACCTTTTTAGATTCTCCATCTCCATCTTGCGCTTCAAGAGGATCAGGTTTGAAACTCCCATATACAAAGCAAGGAGCATTGGTATTCTGTGGAAAATCGTCTTAGCAACGTTCATAACTGTTCAGATGTTAAAACCAAGTTGCATATTAGTACTTACGAATTCAGGCTTCATTTCATTTGTACGAATCTCTTTCATCATAACCATGATATCGATACCCAGAGCACACTCCAAAGTAACGGAATATCACAAGAGGTGGGGGGAAATCGCAAAAGTCCAGTTTTCCTGGTTTCTCAGCATGGAGCGATCAGTGTTTACTTCGAAGTTCGGTTAAGGATTAGCTTCGCCGTGTTCGGTGACAATACGTCGGCCCGCCGCTACTTTCTGTTTAGCTTGATCATATATATCAGACATGCTAGAGACCGAGAAAACCATTCTTCGATGGTAGCTCAATACGGTATATCCCCAGCTTTTAATCACAATTGAGGCCTGAGGAAGAGTGATAAGACTCGGAGTACGAGTCGGAAGAGTTGATAAGATAAAGAATTCGTTGTCCGACTCATCCGTGTGATCCTTCCACTGGTCCTACCTTCAACTCGAACTTGAAGCAAGTCCTGCCTGCCAAACTTGGGTCCATTCAAGTTTCCATCATGTTGTTTATGATGCACACTTCTCATAGAAATTGTCCAACTTCTGAGTTGAAAAACTGGTTCTTAATATCAGATCTTATTTACCTCTGGGTTTCTCGATCTCGACATTCCAGTTTTCGTCTCGCTGAAATACAGCCTCATTCTGGCTAGAGTTTTAAACTAGAGCTCGCGAAAAATAGTTCTTAACGAAGCAAATGAGTCAGAAATCCAGCCTAAGGTGTGAAGATGTTTATCTCTCGGTCTTCTTGATGTCTCAATCGAATTTTCAACGAAAATTCAAGCTGGTTCCCGACTAATTTTAGCAAAATCAGCGATTAACGAACGAAGAAAACGAAGCAAACTATCCTACAACCCAGTAATAATTTATCTTAAGTCTAATCTACGCATGTAAGTTGGAAATGAAACGAATGTCGAATCTATAAACAGAACAGTAGTTAATAGTATGTAGTCTCTAAACTGATTCTTATCATGTGGTGAGGCCCATGTAGCGAAATTTGACGTCACCCACTTGCTGCGCGATTTCGTGCAACTCTAAATTCCTCTCGATACCGGGTGTACCCCCGATCTCCATCAATTCATCGGCGTGAAAAGCCGCGATCCAGGAATAAACCTCGAACCCACGATGAGGAACATCGAAGGGAAGTTTCGGCACAAAAAAGCCAGCAAATAGCCCAAGCAGGAAGATGAAACTTATGTAGATACCCATGTATAATGGGTTGATAGATGTGTTTGAAAGGACAAGATCTTGGTACCGTCGTGCGAGGATTTCCCCATTTCCCGCGAAATATGGAAGTATGTTGCTGGCATCTGCAAGTCCGCGAGCCTGGGCAAAGAATGGAGTGGATAGCTCCGTGTAGCCATAGGGTCCTTCTCCATCGGCATAAGAAACCACCTAACCAGATGCTTGTCAATAACGAGGGTTCCATCAAAGATGAGACAGTAATCCAACCGTGGGCGAGGGGACATAGTACGCGTCGCGTCCATTATCCTATGCGGAAAGTTAAGGAAAGTTAATTCTGTAAGAAAGAGAGAAAGCCAAACTGAAAGCGAACCTTGAGAACTTGGTTAACACTATTTCCGTGAGCACTTTCATAACTGAGAGTCATGGTCTTAGACCGATTCGTGGCAGAAGGAGAGAGATAAACTTACACATCAGCCAGTTTACTGGAGTTCAGCTGCTGGCTAGCATCAGGGTCCGTCACAGAAAGGGGAAGCCCTATGAGCTTTTCTTGGAACTCTGATGTATCTTGCGAGCGAATCGCATTTCCCGGCTCCACGACTTTCAACATGTTGGGAAGACCGGTCGTACTATTATAAACTTCTACGACCCAGGGTTCAAATAGTTCAACACATATTGCAGCGTCATAGCCAATCCACGTAGGATTCCCTTGAACATCAGGGATGCTCTGATCGCTTTTGCGCGCAAACGTTCCGTTCGGGGTGTAAGAAGTGTTCAGCCTCACGAGCACTTCCTCAATCGATATCCAGCCTTTCCCGTCTGCACCTATGATTACAAATCAATACACCTTGAATCTCGATCAATGTATCGTACCCATAGACACCGGTCGACTAAAAAAGCTATGCCCCACTCCGTTGTTGTAGAAGGCAGCTGTCGGTGCACGTATTCATAAGCAGGGAGACAAAGCCCTGAAAGTTTACTAACGAACCTCCGAGGGCTATGTTATCAATATTTAATGCTTCAGAAACCATATCGCCCGGTTGTACAACTTTCGTGATGTCGAATGATTCCATAGACGACTCCGGATAGTCCATACCGAAAGCAGAGAACAACGAGACAAGCACAGAATGCGGAGTGAATAAGTAAGTCATGCTCTGGTTGTTACTCATCGGGACACTTTCGGATGGACGGTCAAGTGGAATGTCAGAAATGGATTAAGGGATAACTTACAGGTTCACGTCTGGATCAGGAAGCTTGGTGCATTGAATGCGGATCCCCCATTTTGGAAACCTAAATATTGTTAAGATTGAGGTTGATCATATCTGAAATGCCAAACTACCTCAGGACCGAGCCCGGCAAGACCTCCTCAGCTCCGTTGTCAAAGTTAACCGAGGGATCGAGCTTCAAAGAGGGATCCATTGTTTCTGTGTCAAAGGTGCCAAATCCGCTCCCATTTGGAAGCAGTTGCGACATGATAGTTTCCGAAAAATAAATGGTATCGTTTTCCCAGGGGAAGGAAACCACGGGCGGAAGTCCTCCATGGCTTGAGAATGGCGCCATGGTCCAAGTCAAAGTGAAGTCCTGTCATAATGAAATCGATATCTAAAGATGCATGATGGTGATTGAAGAGCACAAACCTCGAATGTGGGCTTTAACAGTGATGCACGCGCTATGTCAGCAGCGGAGTTGATACCCTTGATAGTGATCTCTTCGTATCGCTCTCGCTGGTGCTATAGATAGTCGATTGATTGACGCCACACTAAAACACAGAGAAGCTCACGATGAGGCTTGAATCGATGTTGATCAAACGTCCGAGAATGAACGGCATTGTACCGGCTGTCAGGACAAGTAGTAGAAAGAAGACTATAAATAGGGACCATGGTCGTCGACTGTATATTACAATCAGTTTAATCATGTCCACGTTCATGAAGCAGAATATTCACTCGTAATCTTGCCGAGATCGTCGCGAGGTAGCGGGATGCATGGTCCTATTCCACAGTAGGAGTAGGGCACTCCAGGCGCTTGTCGGGCTCTCGGTGGTAGCTGCCAAATCCCTCAGTCGTACACCCGGCGAATCATTAAAGTGTGACTGGTGTATTACTGTGGCCCATGCTGACGGATGCATGATTTCAGCTTATAGTAGGTATCAAGCACGTATAGAACTTACTTGCAGCTTCTAGATGACGTTTAGCTAGTTTAAGGAGACTGTACCCAAGGCATAAGCCAACGAGCCCACAGCCTACACCGACAATGAATCGTGTCCAAAAAATCGACTTGTTACGTGCAATAAGCACCACTGCTAGTAGAATCGGGTAGGATACAAGGCACAATGCGGTATGGAGGAAGATTTGTCTCCAGTTTGGTACTTCAAAACCACTCGCAAGGGGCTGTTTTCCAAGTAACGCCGAACGTGTCTTAAGGGAGTAGAACGGCTCAGGGGCAGGTTTAGAAGGCTTATCCGTATAGGCCGCTAATCGACGCAGAGGTAGTAGTGGAGATGCCCGTGGAATAGATTCCTCTGATCCTGAGTAGGAAATCGGATCATGTTCGAGGGTCTGAGGGTGGACTCGGAAGTCTGCCTGGGCCACTTCATATATGGCTTCGTCCAAAGACCGATACTGGATCTTTTGATCATTGCCCTTTTCCATATCTTCGTATACACCAACGACACTTGTAAGGGGAACAATACTGGGTTTCGCCGCGGAAGCGCCATTATCACTACGAGTGAAAACGGGCTGTCCTGAATATTGATGTGTCGTTGACTTGATGCAGTCCATATTGACAGCGTGACGATATGCCGTCATATCGGTCCTGGTGTCTGTGAACGAAGAAGGAAGAAGAAAAAATCTCGAGAATTTGCTGGAACATAAATGTTTTAATACAAAAAACTAAAGTCTCCGTGCGACCATCCACAAAGCTTTGTGCAATTTGGAGGTACTGAGGTCAGGGCAGCAATGATGGATCCTCTCGGGTAAATCAGAACAAAAGATTGGGAGCCTCATGGGGTAAGTCAAGGCGAGTCCGGGCAAATCGTTATTTGCCATGCCGTACCTATGTTTCGCGATTTGCAATTATGATAGAGCTGATAGTAGATTCCCAGTCTTGGTTTAGGACATGTTAATTGTGGGTGCTTGAGGGTGCACAGAGGTGGATAAGCTCGTCTTGTTTTACGGTAATATACCGACCGAGGGGCAACCGATGCTTCCCTTCCAGAGAAAAGCTCTCTGATTCTTCCGCGAACAATAGAATGTTTACTTACAAGGGGCGCCATACAGCGTCGACAAAATCACGAATCCTCCTCAGCTCGCTTTTTCTTTTTCTTTTTCGCCTTCTCTGGACTCGGATGGTCTTCGCCATCCACGCCTTCTTCCATCGCCTTCCGCTTCTTGCGCCGCTTCTCTTCAACAGTAGGAGCAGCAGTCTCAACAGGCGCAGCGAAAGCCTCGGCACGCCCCTCTCGGCGCTTCGCTGTAGCTTCCGCTTGCTAAAAGCGATGTCAATGTGGGGTGACACTCGAACAAAATTGTTGCACCTTCTGTTTTTTCTGTTCCGAATCACGAGCCTGTTTCTCGTTGGCCTTGAGGAAATATTCTCCAGACTCAAGTTGTAGATCAACCTATGTAACTGTATGTCAGAATCAGTCAGATTTACAACGGAAAAGGACAGACTTTGCGAGGAAGCTGTGCAGGCGGGAAGGGTGTGTACACTTTCTTCGCTGGTTTCACTTGCAATGGCTCTAGACCTGCCGCTTTGCGTGCTTCCATTTTTTGTGCCAAGGCATCATTCTTCTTCGCTGTCTTTTCTGACGTTTTCAAGTGTCGTTTACGGAACTGAGGCAGGAAGCGATCCCAAGACTCCGTGGCGAGTTTAGGGTCCTTTGCAAGCTCACGTCTGATCATCAATTCCTGAAAACGTTCTCGTTAAGAAGTTGGTAAGAAACTGGAGAGGAAACATGCACTTTGATCCGGTATATAGGGTGGATATTCTTCATACAGTCGAGAACTATCCGCCGAACCTCCTTTAGAGATTTATATGGCCCCATCACGCTGACTGTGTTTCCTTGCACTAAGACATAGCATTGTGTGAGTAACTCGATGGCCTACAGGTAGCGTCAGCAGTGTAAACACCACGGAAGTTAAGAACACGTACCTTCAAGGTGCTACCATCGGGTCCTATGATCCTTTGCCGCCGTTTTACAAACCTCTCCTTATTCCGCACCAAAGTTCCTATTTTGATGATATCGCATGCAACTGTGTCGTCTAGAATCTTCACGGCCTGTGTCACTGAAACGCCTCGAGCGAGGAGTTTGATGAGATCTCGTGCTTTGAGGATGATGTATGGGTCGTAAGCTTTTCGTGTTGTTCGCACAGACATCGAACCATGGACCAAATCTAATGTGCACGCGATACCCTAGCTTAGATCTGAATGACTGAGGGGTGAACGGCCAGTTATGGAACGTACATGAGCCTCCAATGCCCGCGTCACTGCACTCCATACTTCTCGCAAGTATTTTTCTCGATATTTCGGGAAAAGAGTGGCAAAAGATGATTCTTCAGTAAATGTCCCTCCTTTGTTATCTTTCGCATCGAATGGTTCAATTTTCCACTGGAGAAACGAAGTCTAGGCGTTTTTCATCGTATATTGTGATTCAACTTACGCTGTTTGGAGCGAATTAGCTTTCCTACAATTCGAGCAAAAAAAGATATCGAGACTTACTGGTCAATGTCGTCGGTATCCCATGCTGAAGTGCCATGAGTCGACTAAAACCATTAGAAAACCCTTTACGCACGCTT
This sequence comes from Termitomyces titanicus, assembly GCA_017657335.1. NCBI lineage: Eukaryota > Fungi > Basidiomycota > Agaricomycetes > Agaricales > Lyophyllaceae > Termitomyces > Termitomyces titanicus. The sequence goes on along the minus strand of JAGGAX010008423.1, from coordinate 13,731 downwards.
ATCCTTCCTATGAGACTTGTTTTTGCTCGCTGAAGGCACAACCTCGTTGTCAGACATGGTGAGGGAAACAGTTGAAGAGCTCGAGCCTGCTTGAGCGCCAAACAACAAATTGTTCCGAATTCTGTTGTTGTTCTCAACTTTCACCTTCACCTCATTTTTATTTTCTCCTATTCTATCTCTATTTCTCACTTGTCCATGGACAATTCGGATGTTGCGCCTGACGTCTTCGACGCGGCCTTATCTTACGACGACACAACACCCTATGAAGAACAAATACCAACACATCCATCAAACGACCCAGCCCGGGGTTCACTTGCAGACCGTATTGGGAACACAAAGTTGTATTTGCTTTCCGAGACGTCCGTCGCTAGAGCAGGCAAGGTGCGCTAGCAGCATGTAATTGGAGGTGTACCCGAGAGGACCTGATGTAAGAGTTCGGTAAGCGCAAACATGCAGAGGAAGAGGAGGACGAGGGTGTAGACGAAGAAATGGACGAAGGTGTGTTGCTCTTCTGGAAATGAAGAATATTTTATTGAAGTTTTCTAGACATTACGCATCGAGGAAACGCATTATTACTGCGTGGCCCGCCTATTGCCCATCTACCTACGGCACGCCTGTTCGCATACGCGAAACATTTCGACGCCCAGCCTATGGGTTTGGAGTGGGTCGACGATAACACTTGTGTATTCGTTTTTCCTTCCAGGAGCTCGGCTAGGCTTGCCTACCGCTACCTTCAGAAAAGCCTGGCAGAAAATCCAGACGACGATGGATTCGTAACCGCAAAGTCAATTCCAATTGCTTTCTGGCCGCCAGAAGAGCGCATCAACACCAGTTTAGGCAAGGGTGAAGGTTTGAAAGGGGCCGTCAAGATGCGATGGGCACTCAACGAAGATGTCAAGAAGAAAGGGGCGCGGAAGGAGAGTGCTTTTTACAAAAAGCACGGGAGATTGGCGGGAAAAGAGGTCTACGGAGGGGAGGACGTTCCCGCTGCAAAAAGACGACGAGAGGAAGATGGCCAAGAGCTCTTGCAAAGGGCAAAGTTGGACGAGGAACTAGATGAATTCCTCAGAGAAGATGAAGAGTCTTCTTACGCGTCACCGCCTTCCAAGATGCGTTCCGACTACATCGCCGCGAACGGTAGGACGCTCTTGGACCGCACATCTGCTCTTCGGCTACACCCCGAGCCTGAGCGTCTAAGCCTGGCAGACAGGCTGACTGTATCGCTGCCTCGGCGTGTACGAAATGGGACACTTGGTATACAATCCGACGAAGGAGAGGACCTTAGTTCCCGTATCTGGTCAGAAAAGTTGGAGTGGGGCTCTTCGTCGCGATCTCGGGGAGGGCGAGACGACAGACGAAGTCGCCGAGGCGATGGAAGGGACGAGCGACGTGGTGACAGACCGCAGCGCTATCGGGCGAGGAAGATGACTCAACAAGAGCTCGATGATGAGATAGACGCGTTTTTGAACGAAAAATAGTAGAAGTCTATCTTTTTTTAATCGGATATCTCTTGATTTTGCATGTACTCTTCCACATCTTCGCCCCCGCTCAATTGTCTTCACTTTCATGTACTTCATTTGCGATGTTACTATACACCACAGACTGTGCATGTTTAATACTTCTTATCTGAGTCAATGCACGTTGCATGCCCGACGTACAAACACCTTATTGTTACTTCAATAGTTGTTCTTGATACTCTATCGTCAAGAAATCATCATTCTATGAGTGTTCTTTCAGAATTTTCGCGTCGAGTTTTCACTTGAGTATGGCCGGACGAGGAACGCAATTCTGAACGGGGACACTAGTATGGTAAGTCAGTGACATCGTGAACTCTCTTCGTCAATCTTATTACTGCTTACGAAACGACGCAGGATCGGCGTGATGTCGGGAATCACGTTCTCAATTCTACTTACTTAGCATCTTATGTACTAGTAGTATTACTTTAGTTGGTCACTCTCTTATACGTGGACAAATCTAAGTGGTATCTTACTGGTCTTCATCAACAGCCTCGAGTAGAACTTGCGAAAGACGATCTTTCTGCTTCTTTTTCGGGACATTCAAATCTGAAGAGGCTAAGTATGGTTTTTGAAGAGGTGCGTATTGGAATTTTCACCGATTTTTACGCTTCAAACACTTACTATTCACATCTCTTCCAGGATGTAGAGATAAGGATAGATAATACATCAGAAGTGACTGAGTTCTGTCAAATGGCAGATGAAAATGGATTTACTTCCCCGTCTTGCACATATGTATGTTCAGAGTCGTTCATCAGGTCTTTTCGAGCACCGAAAAAGACTTGCGCCCAGACGCTGGTCAAGGAGGAGAAGAAATCCGAGGAGAACAAAGTAAGTGTAACTTTGAACAAGCTCTCTTGTAGTACGCTAGCACGAGTTCACCTTCAAAGCAATCTTTGGGACCTTACCCTGTGTTTGGAAATTTCAAGGTTGATCCCATTGACGGAACAGTTGAAGGGGTATATATTATTTTTAATAACTTTCGGGTAAAACGCGAGACTGACGTCGTCCGTTCTCGATCACTGGCAGACTATAGAATTCAAAGTACGTGCTAGTTTCAGAACTCTTTTCTGGGCAGCTGAAAAGTTTCTAATACTTAGCACGATCGATTACTCAAAACTGATGAAATCGAAGTCAGTTCCCTTCTCTTTTTAGTTGTTCAAGGGTTAACCATAAACGCACCGTCTCCACTAGGACATCAAACTCTATCCAAAAATCGAAGCGAAAGACGAGGAAAAAGATTCGACCAGTTGGAACCATAAAACAATGAGCTATAAATTGGTCATAGTTTGGTTGTGTGAATGTCCAACCTGATGGCAGGTGTAAGCCACAGTCCCCGTCCCCTCCTCCCCTGGTGTTTGGTCAATTCAAGCGCGGTAGTACCGAGCCTCAAAGTATTCTGAAGTCGGAGGTTATTGACCAAGTGCGGCAATTTATCTGTTTGCTCGCGAAAGGGATTGACTTTCTTTCTGTTGGAGGACATTGCCGATATGCTTATCAATTATTCGAAAGATCCTTTCACGGGAGAAGAGACTGGTACATCTGACAATGGAAATTGTGTAGGGATTGAGGCAGACCCTCTTGTGGACTCTCGCGTCGAAGTTGGAGAGAACATTGCTGCTGATGATAGAGCAGAGCGGTCGGCTAGTATTCCGCCCCTTATCCGCGAAGATCTTGAGCGGATTCCTCACGATGAAGACAATGATGTAGTCCCAGTGAGCATTCATCCATACTTTGATGTCATGTAGAAATTTATCAACACATGACAAGCCCTTACATGGAGGAGGTACTGCTCAGACCCCACGGAATAGTCCCGAGGGGACTGAAAGGCGTCCCATGAAACGACAAAGGCTCTTCTTTGAAGCCATTGAACTTCCGACGGTTGAATCAGTCTATGGCAAGAAAGTGCGGCGCCGTGCGGCTGACAGTCCTTTGATTGAGGAACTCAACGAAAAGATAGAAAGAATGAAAAATGTATTTTTTCTCTTTCGCTTGTTCGAGCTCTCATTTATACTCGATTGGTAGCCCAAAGTGAAGAAACTACAAGGCTTTGGACACAGCCTTGATACTGTCCGTGATCGCCTCCTTGCGGTGGGTCTTGACCCATACCCCATTACACTTGAAAATGAGATACAAGATGTCATGGTCAAACGGTTATTTATATCATCCTTATATGGAGGTGATACCCAGTCTACTTTGCCATCCATTGGGAAGCGCTTCCTCGAAGCTCACGGACTCAATGACTTTATGTACCCCAACCTGGATTTGAATCCGCATGCACCGGAAATCCCTGGGTCGCCTGGACTATTCTTCGGTGCCAATGGGAGTCATGCCAGTCCATGGGGTACAGGCCAAGGTATCCTTGAGAGAGTGATAACGCGTATCCGCCCTGGTATTTGGCAATATCAAGGCCAATATGTCATGACACCAGCTAGATCACTTACCAAGGAAGAATGTAAGGCCCAGAGCCCCAAGGTTTGTATTGTGCTCGCATTTGTCGAAGAGAATCAAACTGAATGAATTAATCTTTAGGTGTAATCCACTTGGGCAAATCAAATCATGAAGAAAGACTGGGGAAGGACCGTCCGATGTCGAGTCTCACTTCGAAAGCGATTAAAACGTGCTTTCACAGCAGAAGAGTTGGAAAAGGCGATGGAGGAACCTTTTTCGTATAAAGATGGCATTGATAAAGACGACGTTCTCCAGGCTCTTTTACGTGGAGATGAGGTATGACGTCCTAGTTCTCAATTGAGATATTTACACCGACTCCAGATAGTTCATAGCAGTGTGGACAATGAAGTGTGTTGGCTATGATGTCGATTTTCAGCGTAACCTAGCTGAAAAATATTCAACATGGGTCCCTCCACCGAAAGTAAAGCGAGGTCAAGGCTTCAAAGGCCAAAGAAGAGACGGCAAGGGAAGGGCAGCCCCTGCGCGTAAACGGAACGTCCAAACCATCGAATCGGACCTGGAGGGCTCGGATGATGGGAATGATAGTGATGATGAAGACATTGAGCGAAGCAAACCATTGAAAATTAAGGAAGGGTCCACCAGCACCACAGAAATCAAAAGCCAACGAACTGCAGAGTCAGGAGCATGAACCGTCGGGAGCTCAAGTTGGGAAGAAGCGTAAACGTGAAGTAATTGAGATTGACGATACGGACGAAGAGGCCAGCCGAGATGGAGATGAAACAGACGAGGACGAGTTTGAGGAGCTGGTTCATGAGAGTAGGGGAACAAGATCGCGTCCCATTCAAATATTTGACTGATTTGGAGTTTTCAATCATTTGTTGCAATTGCCTACAACTGACTCTGCGCGGACTTGCCTCAAACGCTCGAGAGCGTCTTACTCCAGAGGAAAAACCATACCTGTCTGGACTTCTCACACACGTGTGCGGCCGAATGGGTGTCGTCGATGGAGATCTGAACTTCTTAGGGACGCTCTGTCAGCTAGCAAATTGTCAATGAAGTAATGGCCAGGCAAGATGTCCATGAGTACATCTAATGACCATAGTTCATCATTGGGGTCGAGAAAGGAGGATTTCCAGTACTTTCATTTCCAAGAACCATGTATGTTGATGAATCTCTCTGTATATGTGGATGAGAGTTTCTGTTTTGCATCCGGTGCACGGACCCAGGCGTCGGAGTATACTAATTTGGGTCGGCGCTTGAAGCGGGAATGAGTGAGAGAGTTGAGCATGGGTGGCAGGTTGATCGCGAACACCATTTGAGCAGAGTTGAGCTCGTCGTTGTGGCCAACGTCCAACGCTTTGTGTCGTGATCCCAAGAGGTCTGTGCTTCACTATGCTCGACCTCTCTCAGACAGGCTCTGATCGGCCGTCTCCTTCTCTCTCTCTCTACCTCAGTTTTCTTTCTTCTTAAACATGTCCTGGGCGTATCCTGCACGTTCTCGTTCTCGTTCTCCACGCTCTAGACCTCAATACGGAGAGCAAATGCAGGACATGTATAGAGGGGAGTATGACGCTTATGACAGGGACCGCGGTTGGGGAGGTTACGACAGGTCTGGATACGACTACGGTCGTCGTGGCCGAAGCCGGAGCCCCACGCTCGATGAAGGTACGTAACATGTTCCTATATCACTGACGTTATAGCTGAAGAACCATTTTCAAACAGCTGGGCGGAAGAGGCGACGGTCCATGTCGCCTTACGAAAGAGAACGGTTTGACCCTCGCCCGCGTTATAATGATGATTACGGTTTGCCCTTAATTGCTCATTCACCTGCCCTGGCTGATTTTCCTGCTCAGATGCTCATTCTCGAGGCTATGGCTACGTATCTCCACCTCGACGTGGCCATGTTTCGGCTTACCCACCTGCGCGTCGCCCGCCTCCAGACCCGCACACCTTTGACTATCCTGCGTCATTGAAGCAGTATGCAGAGTGGTTCCGGTACTTTTTCCCCCAGCAGGCCATTGAGGAGGACAATGCCGACAAGGCAGCCGAGCAAGAAGCAGGTGACGGATCCAAGCCTCGTAATGGCATCAAAAGTAAGTGGGAAGCGTATAAAAAGGATTTTGCAGCGACACAGGTTAGCACGAATATCGTACACATAATTTTCCACCCCTGACGCGTATTGTAGCTACAAACTATGTTTGACCACCATAGGAAATCTCCCTGGTTCGCAGAAAAATATGACCCGTCTCCGGATATGCAGAACTTGCGCAGTCGGGTCAGAAAGGAAGGGTGGAAAGGCAGACTCGACACCTTCCTCCTTGATCTTGAGTCAGGAAAATTTGATCAAGACTTGAATGAATCTGAGTTGGAACCGTCTTCTCCTGTCAAGGAGAACGTTATCAACGGAGAAATTGCTACTGAGGCTAATGGTCAAGCAGAAGAGAAATCTGGTGGTGCTGATGATGATATGCAGTTTAACGTTGATGCAGATGAAGAGCCTGGAGAAAATGATGCTAGTAGGGCAGATACTAGCGGAAAAAGTACTGCAGATAAACGTTCTAACCGCGGTGAGGAGATTTCGGTCCCTCCCGAAGGTAATCAGGTTATGATTCGTACGATTCCTCCGGATATCGGCCGCGTCAAGCTCGAAGAGGTACTCAAACAGTTTCTCAGGTTTCTGTATCACTCATCTTACCTTTTTTTTATTGTGACAAGGCGTGCGGAAAAATACCTGGATTTGTTTATCTCGCTCTCGGTGATCCATTACAGAAGCGCAACTATTATCGTGCCGGTTGGATAAGGTTCCGTGATGACGTTGATATGTCAGCCGTTCTATCTGAGTTGTCCGAAAAGAAGGCAAGCCTCTCCAATACTTTACAGAATCTCATCTGATCCCTTTGATCAGATTGAAGGCTTTAAGCTCCATGTCAGTCACAACCAACGCCCCTTCATCAACCGTGTCCGCTACGCGCCTGAAGTCGCCAGCAAGCCTGATCGAATCAGGAAAGATCTCGCCAGCGCCAAAGCGCTTACTGCAGTTCTTGAACAGCAAGCTGCGACGTTACGACAGTTTAAGCCTTTGTCTGCCACCAAGGATGATGGTGAGGCCAGTATGGCGGACGGCGAGGATTACAAGATGGCCGCTGTGGAGGTAAAAGATGCACAGGAGCCGGAGCCTAAGGAAAATGGATCTGATGCGGTTGAGAGGAGGATCGAGAAGCTTATGTCGGATATGCGTGACTTAGGGTTGGTGGATGAAACTGACGAGAAGGCGTATGAAGATAAGAAGGTCAAGCCTCATTGTTTTTCTTGCACCGTCAAAAGAATGTGTCCACTAATCATTGTTTTTATGGGGCTACAGGCAGTCGTTTCGTTGGACCTGTATATCGCCTACTTGCGGGCTGCGTTCCATACTTGCTATTATTGTGCCGTTGTAACCGATCATCTTGAGGAATTACAGCGTAAGTGTTTGAAGCATAGGAGGAAGCCCTTGTCGAAGGCGATGCGTGAGGAGATTAAGGCCGAAGCTGAGAAGGCCGAGAAGGAAAAAGAGAAGGCTGAGAAGAAGGAAGATGAGGTGATGGAGGGAGTTGATGCGGAGAAGGAGAAGGAGAAAGACGTGAAGAAAGAAAGGCAAGGGGACAGGGATTGGAAGAGAAATGGTTTGCACCTCTTTTTGCCTCCGCCTTATCGGTGGGTGTTGCGCAGCATGACTGATAATACTTGATGATAGATGACCGGTGGTTGGAGTGGCTTGACTCGAAGTTAGTGTTGCTGATAAATCGCGACGCGGTTGATCCGCGTGCTTACTCTGCTAAGAGTTATGAAGAGTGCGTAGATGCTCTTTCATTCAACTTCCACCTTTGATTTTCGTGAAGGGAATTGACAAAGGCGGTTGAGCCATACATAAAGCAAGAAGATGAGGGAAAGTTCCGTTGCAAGACATGTCAAAAGTTGTTCAAAGCAACATCCTTTGTGGAAAAACACATCGCCAACAAGCATCCTGAACTTGTCAAACACCTTGATGATGTGCGGCGCCTCAGAGTCATCTAACAGACTTCTTCTGACGTGTCATCGTTTTTAGCTTCCTTACTTCAATAATTTCGCACTTGACCCTCATCATATACAGCCCTTTACACACCCACCTCAAATCACAGGTAACAGCAGCCAGGTGCCTCCACCTCAAGCCTACGGCCTCCAAGCTCCCCCTGCATACCACGGCGCAGACTACGGTCCGTACTATGGCGGCGGCGCGCCATACCCACCAGGCTACCCTCCTTCATATCACAACAATAATTACTGGGAACCTCACCCATACGGCGCTGGTCCTCCAGCTCCTTACGGGCCGCCCGGCGGTTACCCGCGACCTCCCCCGTCCCGACGAGACGAGTCGGTCACTGCACGACGCCTGAGCGATCGTCTCGGTGGTTATGCATCGGGTATCACAGACAGTGTACCCCTCCCTGCTGGCGTGGGTCTGCCGCCGAAGCCTACGGCTGCGGCGTTAGATTCTGCGCTTGTCAGTGGGAATGCAACGGGTGGAGGCGGCAGGCGCGGAAGGAATGGAGGTGGGCAGAGTGGGCCGCCGCCGCCGCCACCGCCTGATGCGAAGGAGGATCCGAGGGCTGCTGCTGGGAAACGTATCAGTTATCATGATATGGATCTGGTTGCTGAAGTGAGTGTTGGGTTTCTTTGTTCGTTTGTTAGCCTTGATTGATGTTTTTCTTCTACAGGGTGACGTTGAGTTGAATTATTAGGCACAGGTAGCTGCGTAAGAGTAAAGAGATTGAAGTAACACGGTGTGATTGGAAGTGAAAATTGTCTTCGCACTTTTCTAGGCGCATAAGAAGGAAGACTATTACTACGTATCCTCATATACTTGCCTGTCTAGTTTCGTTCCAATGTAAATCTTATGAGCTTGTGAGAAGGGGGATTCACGAGGGAGAATTTGGTGTTGTTTGAGTTAGTGCGGCCGAGTCTCAAGTTCACCATTACAGCGTTGTGCTCAACCACGTTTACTGCAAGGCTTCACTGCCTTGCAAGTCATAATCCATCTTTACTACTAAACATCAGTTCAATTACTACTGGCGAGGTAAGAGACCTTTTGGATGCTCAAGCTCTTATTGAGTAGAAGGAAATTGTCTCATATATAGCCCGCGATTTCACTTGGCCAGCCAACCGGCTATGCCAACGCCAATGCTCCCTACTGTCCGTCTACCCTCAGTCGACGGTGGGGAGTGCGTGTCTCCTGAGTGCAACAAGTTCAGTCTGTCCTGGTCAACGGCGACTCGTACCGCATCGACACCGCCGGCCTCAGAGCGTGTTGCTCTAAATTTCACTGAGGCTGACTCTGAGTCTTCTGATGGCGATTCAGGAGACGAACGACCAGAGGTCGTTGAGCCAGACGAGGGTGGATGGACAAAGGCGCCTCCTGTTGTACGAATGTCTGGGACATCGCGATCGGGCCAGCCTCGGCTCTCGCGAGCGTTGACGATGCCTCTACCGCAGCAGCTTCGACACCTGAAAAACCCGAGAAGATCTGATACGCCGACACACGCAGAAGAACAACACGCCTCCATGTCGAATTCGTACCGATTGAATGAGCTCTCGATCGAGTTGGCAGATTCTGTGCAGACAATGGTTCAGACTATGCTTCAGATATCCCCTCCACAGCTCTTGGATCCTGCAAAGGAGCAGTTCTCCGCGTGCTCGTTGTCGGTGCCTACTTCGGCCATGTCGGCCATGCTAACTTTGATGAAGAACCTCAATTATATGTCGGCAAATATGAGCGGACTTTGCTCGGCTCCCCAGACGCCTGAGCATGATGACGTGGTTTTGCCCCCGCCACAGTTATCAGATTTTGACATTGGAGAGCTGCTTCAGAGCGTTGGTGATTCATTGAGCGGAGCGGCGGCCAAGGCTGGAATAGATCTAGTGCTGTACCACGGGGATGATATTGGATCACGACATCTCTGTGTCAGAGGAGCGGAAAGCGGATTAGCTTTTGCTCTATCGCATGTACGTCGCAACATTCATTGCTTGCTAGATATTAATGTGACCATCATACAGGTCGTTCGTCAAATTATCGCTACAACTCAATCAGGTGACACTATTGAGTTAGGGCTCGTTGTTGGAGAGATTTCCACCGACGACGATAAAGTGCCCCCAGAATCTGTCGAACCACTTTCGTACACGGTTCGGATATCTCACAAATTTTGTACGTCTTCGACTGTTGCACGTCCCAAGCCCTGCTTCTCTACTCTCCTATTACGACGAATCCTGCGTCAGATAGGAGCGACGCTGACACCTGACCTGCCACCTCCCATATCCTTTGCAAAAGGCCGGACTTGTGACCTTGTTCTCGCGCTTGATCGTGGATCACTGTCTGTTTTGAATACCCCTGCCGCTGTACAGCATGATGACGAACCTGTCTCTGGAGATCCTTCCGTAGACCAGCTTATCGTGTTCACGGAAGGTCTCAAGGGGAAAAGAGTGACTTTGTACGCAGATGCGAAAGGTTCTTTCGCGCAGCATCTCACAAGCCATCTCACTGCATGGGGTATGGAGATCACGCATATCTCACCAGACGGCGAGGTCGACGGTTTGCCCAGTTGCCCTTCATCATCGGCAATTCGTACGCCGCCTCCTTTGGGTCTCCCCCCAAATTACGGAAAGTCTGACAGTCCGAGTTCACCAACTTCGTTAAAGGATCAACCTTCCTCATTCATCTTCATCGACGATGATATCGAAGTTTTGAAGCAGCGGCTTCATGCTCTCCGCGCCAGCATGGACAAGCCCTACCCCCTTAACCTCACTCTCCGCAAGAGACCTTCATTAGCCTCTCACCATAGACCCCGATCTTCGCCCCAGGTCAACCGTACCATGGCTGCGCCACCTCCGCCGCAAACCCCAGTCCTTGTACATTTCACCAGTATTGGCAATTACAAGCTTATTCAAGACGTTATCCAGTCCATCATGACTTATCACACATCTTCGAACGTCCCCTTACCCGAAGTCATGGTCATACCCAAGCCCGCCGGACCTCGTCGATTTTTGACTGCATTACACACGGCAGTCAAGAAGCCCGTCGTAGATTCATATTTCACTCCTATCGCCACCACGCCCAACAGTCCGACCATACACACGAATGGGTCATTCTTCTACAGCTACAGCAGCAACTCCGAGCCTAAGAGTCCTCGGTCATCTCCAAAACCACGACCGACTGGAACAAGGACTAATTCGGATCGCTCCGCAAAATCTACCAAAGACAACGCTGAGATCAACGTTAGCCATCTCCCGCCTCCGTCTCCTCTATCCATATCCGACAACGTTGAATACTTCTCTGAAGCCGCAGCGAAGCTTGGGGCGTCGCCCTCGTCGGGACTGATGATCCAAAGTCCCGATGGTCAGCCTGCGGGGATATTCTTTTCCCCCCGCGTCAAGTCTCCTCGGAACCCATCAGCTCAGTCGATGGAACGGGATAAAGGCCACCTTAGTATACCGGAGCAGAAACGGCGCGGCTCGAGATTATCAGCTCATAGCAACGAACCTAATGGGACGATGAGTTTCTCTGCTTTACATACAATGTCAACTACAACACCCCCTACACGTTCCTCGGATACACATACACATACACATACAACACATACACGGACATCGACACCGAGCATTAGGACGTCCTCGCGGAGACCATCTGCTTCGCGGGAGGATCATGAGAATGGGAATGGTACTGCGGCATTGCGGAGGTCTTCGGGTGCTGGTGCGGAGGGACATAAGGCGACGCCTCCCGGGTCGCCTCAGCCTGATAATGGGAATGGGGCTCTTGCGAAGAGGGGGACGCCGAGGAGAGTCCAGCAGGACACTGCTTCGCCTCCGTCGGCGGCTTCGACGGCGTTGGCTGCTGCAAATAGGAAGGCGACGGCTGCAGCGGATGGGAATATTGTTCCGCCTATCAGTGTATTAATTGTCGACGGTATGTTTTTTCACCCTTTTGCACCTCGTCTTCGCATATGCTAAGGGTGGGTGAACTAGATAATCCGATCAATCAGACTATTCTTTCGACATTTATGAAGAAGAAAAGGATCAAGTTTGATTTGGCGAACAATGGACAAGAGGCGGTCACGAAGTTCCGGACGGGGGATTTTCATCTTATCCTTGTGAGTGCCACCGGCTTGATGACGTGGACACGAAGATGAATGGTGTCTGTAGATGGATATTCAGATGCCGATAATGGATGGAATACAGGCGACAAAGGAGATCCGACGACTAGAACAAGTCAACGCTACTGCCGGCTATCCTCCCGGGACGCCCTTCGACGATAACCCAACGCCATCCGACAGCTCAACCGAGACCAAATACTCTGCTTCACCATACCGCTCCTCTGTCATCATCGTCGCCCTCACCGCCTCATCACTGCAGAGCGATCGAGTAGCGGCACTCGCAGCAGGATGTAACGACTTTCTCACCAAGCCTGTCTCGCTTATCTGGTTAAACAGCAAAATCATTGAATGGGGCTCCCTTAAAGCCCTGCAGATGTGGGCCGACAATAGACCTACGGAAGCCATCAAGAATATGTCGACTGCACAGGCAGTGCAAGCTCAAAATGTCGCAGAACGTCTGCAGTTGCCACATGGTCGGTCAACGCCCTCGCCTAGTCGGCAGTTGATGATGCCTAACGCGCGGACTCCTCCAGGGATAGCTATCTCTACTAGTCCACCAGGTCATTCTACGAGCCCTACCAACGGTATACCAATTTCCCCGACATCGCCGACATTTCGGAACTTGTCTCCGACTCCTCATTGGGGATCACTTGGTTTGTGCCCTACAGTTCGATTGGTTGACACTGACATCATGAAATTGCTAAATAGGTGCCTCCTCATCTCCATCTTCTGCTTACAGTCTTGAGGAGCAGATAAAAGGTCAACACTCCGTTCTTAAAGATTTCTTGCACTCGCGGGCTAACTGATCCACTAGATTTGCCAATAATGACGCGTCGCAGACCTTCTGTGGCACACACATCTTTGGTTGGCGTAGCAGCCTCCATACACGCTTCGGAGGGTTCTTCAAAGTTTGTTCAAGCTGAGCAAGAACAAGACCAAGGCAGTCAGGTCAAGCACCCCGGCGCACCATCTCAATTTACGCCTCCATAACATTTCTAGGCGGCCTATGTATTTGCTGTGGGATAGCATACCACCGTTCCGCTGCTCTACGAGGTCGCCGCATTAAGTGCTTTTTTTCTCGTAGATGAAGCGTTTCTTTCACGTTGTATCGGGTTTTGTTGGGCATTCTTATCTCGGCTTTTCGTTATTTGTGACACACGCATCGGTTTCCCCCTCTCTGTTGAATTTGTAGTACGTGCTGCTGTATCTATAACCACAATCGTGTATTGCGCTTATACGGACTGATATTGTCTCCTCTGTGTCAAGCAAATGCCGACAACTGATGTAGCCCTATGTCTGGTAGTAATTCAAGTTTCTCAAGTGAGTTATGTTGCCGCGAAGTGAGGTCAAGTAAGGTACATAATATGAAGGGTTAATATGCTTTGCAGCTTTGCATGTGGACTGGCTCGTCGAGTGTTCTCGCATTGGCAAAAATTTGTCGGTATCCAGTATTCCAGATCCGGTTGAGTTGCTCATGTGAGCGGGTCCTGTATGGACCAAGCTCCTATATGTGGAAACTGAGGGGCCTCGTCACGGTCTCGGGCATGGGTGGGGGGAGTGTTGTACTCCTAAAGCAACTTGGTGCTACAGTAGCGGCCCTCTGTGGGTGACGTCAACTTATGACGTTTGCAGAGGTATCTGCTTGC
>JAGGAX010008422.1:5311-28271 GCA_017657335.1 Termitomyces titanicus | reverse complement strand
ACCTGGCCTAGGGGATCCCCAGATTTGTTCTCTTTGGATCTCCCTCTGCCAGGTGTGTAGTTATGCATGTACCTACCTATACAGTACTCAATATAGACTTTGGATCTCTCTCTGCCAGTTGTGTGATTGTGCCACAGCCTCCAGAGGTTGCCCTTACAGCGTGAATGTCATGCTGCTGCCAAGGCAGATGCAAAAGCTGAGAAGAACAAGGTGATTGCAGTCACGGGCCCATCTGCTGGAAGTGTGGGGGGATTGGCCACAAGCTTTGTTTGCTACTAGTCTACATGATTGTGATTGCTAGTCTATCAGTACAAGTCAAGAGCCATAGACGAAAAGTTAGTCAAACAAACCTGGCAAAATATACTACTGGAAGGGCCAAGATCCTGTAGACTCTGGAAAGCAGCAAGTAGGGTTTTAGGGGGTATGGGCACCAACAGACCCCCTGGCCGTAACAGATAAGGTATGGCCTGAGCGGCGGCCCGAGCCCCACATGTTGTGCATAACAGCATTTCCCTATGGTGGGCTGTTATCAGAAAACTAATCCTTCCAAAGCTCTCTCTCGAGAATAAAACCACTTTTCATATAAAAAAGTTAGGGATTTTTCTATCGAATACAAGGAGCTTTTTATACCTACTAGTACTTAATCATATGATAAATTGTGAAGAGTCCGTGATAAGCAGAAAAGGGTGAAGTGAATCAGGAGTAAGGGGGGATCGGTACAAAGGTGTAGGGAGCTAAATTCGGTGAAGGTGATTCGTCTAGCGACGGCAGCGGTGGGGATTTTTTTATCAACGATCCATTTTTCTCAGGGCGTTGTTTTTGCATGGCGTGTTTTCGAACGAGGAATTATACTTTGACCTGGGGTTTTGCTAAAGCTAGCGTTGTTCAGCCCGCAAAAAATTGCAATTTGACGGGCAAATCCCATTAATCTCTAGATTGACTGCTGGAACAACTCAAAGTATATTACAATGGATGACTAGAAGAAGAAGAAATACAAATTATCAAAACAAAACCCAATCCTGGAGGATGATGCTTCTTTTCTGAAAAGAACCTTCCTTCCAAGTCACATAAAGGAAGAATAACAAAAATTTCAAATGTTTGAAGGATACGGAAAAGTCGCTGAGGGTCCAAATTGGTCATTGGAAAGAAGACGTCTCGCAGCCATATGTACCTCATAAAATACCTACCCCCTTGGCGATCTCACTTCCACTACCTACAAGTCTGGACAACTTGAGATAGAATCATCCGCGTTGCAGTAGCTTCCATCAAGACCGAGTTATGAGTAAGTGCCCCCTACATACCAGAAAAGAACTTATTATTCCACGGTATCACCCCACTTTCGCTATCAGGCCTAAGAAAGCATTGATCAGAAATCCAGATAATTTACATCGATGAATCGATATCGATGAGGACTCCAATGAGTACCTCTAAGGTCTGAGACTTCTATATTAGTACTCGTATTTGAGAACCAACGCCCTTACTTACAACCTAAACCATGCCATCTATCGATCCAGGATCACTCGTTATCGTAACGGGAGTCAATGGCCATCTAGCGAGCACCACCGCTCTCCGCCTTTTGCAAAAGGGCTACAGAGTCCGAGGAACTGTGCGCTCGTTGCGCTCTGCAGGATACGTAAAGAAGGAATTTGCTTCGTTCGGGGCCAATTTCGAGGTTGTAGAGGTTCCTGACATTGTTACGCCAGGAGCTTTCGCCGATGCCATCAAAGGCGCATCTGCAGTGGTGCATATCGCGTCCCCAGTGACGATGGATGCGAAACGGCCTGAGGAGTATTTCGTTCCTGCGATCGATGGAACGCTCAGTCTTCTGGAGTCAGTGAAAAAGGAGAAAGGCATAAAGAAAGTCTTGTTCACAGGTTCAATCGGCAGTGTCCTAATGACTGCTAAGGATCCAGCCAAGAAGATCATCACCGCCAACGATTGGAACGTCCTCACCGAGCAGCTTGTTAAGAATCCCGACGATCCTGCGATCGGCTTCCATATCTATGTCAGCTCAAAACTCCTCGCGGAAAAGGCTGCCTGGAAATTCGTCAAGGATGAAAAGGCGAGTTGGACTTTGCTTCTTCATCTTAGTACATATCCAATCAACTTACAAATGTCTTCAGGTCGACTTTTCCCTGACCGTCTTACTCCCTGCCGTGGCACTTGGGCCTGTCCACAAAGCCATGACTGGCCCGCCTCGACAAGATGTCTCCCTCGGTTGGTTGTACGACTATATTGCCGATCCGCCTCGTAGTAAAGAAGGTGCACCGACGGCCGAAATCACACTCCTCGTCCATGTCTACGACGTCGCGGATCTTTTCGTTGCTTCTCTCACGTCTCCAGAAGCCGAGAATCAGAGAATCATTGCTCTCGGTTCCAAGACCTCTTATGCTGCAGTTGCCGACATTCTGCGGAAGGCTTATCCCGAGCGAAAAGTGCCACCTGCTGATCCAAATGCGCCCGTAATGGCGTTCCCTGGAGCAGAAGTCATCCGCTTTGATACTTCTCTAGGAACGAAGCTGCTCGGCGGAAAATGGCGTTCACTGGAGGAGATGGTATTGGATGGTGCAAAGGACCTTATCGAGAAGGAGAGCAAGGGATGGGACAAGGACGAATATTGATCTTGAGAGATAAGATTAGATTAAGTGATATGATGATCGTTTTATTCCCGCTACCTCTGTAGTGGGTTCTTGCGGTCTTTCGAAAAAATCGGTAAACCCAGGTTGCACTTTCCTATCGCGTGGCTAGATTGGATTAAGTAAGTATTTATTGATGATCGTTTTATGGCACATTAGAAAGTCCTCCTCTCTCACAAGTTAGATGGCGCGTGAGCGAATCTGACGCGTTTGATCTTTTTGTTTCTTTTTTACTGCGCCTTCAATATACTGAGTGAGGACTCTGGAGAAGCTCAACCTTTGATATTCGCCTTCCATAAACACACACCATCTTATAGTACTAGTACTGTGACGGGTCGACCTGCTGGTGTGAAGGTTACTCGACACGAAGTAGACCTTGATTCTGAAGTTCTTTGATAAGCTTTCCCCATCTTCCCTCATTCCACCCCTCCAGCGCGCTGAACTCGTCCTCGCTAACGATTGACCGTGCCCACAAGAATGGCGCGACAAGAGCAAAATCGGCGTAGCTGATCTTTCCAGGGATGACACGAAGATTATCCTTGTCACGCTCACCGTTGGCTTCTAGGGCTTCTGCGACTTTGTCCAACCCTGCCTGGACCTCCTTCCACGCTTTCGAACGATCAAGACACATCTGGTCGAGTGGAGCCCACCACTTCTCACGCGTCGTAACGAAGTACTCCCTGCCCCGAGGCGAAAGGATGTTGGGGCACAACGGAACGCAAAGGCTAACAAGCCTTCCAGTGATGTTCTGGCCGATAAAGGATAGCCATACGCTATGCAGTGCAGATGTCCCATCTGGGATCGCTTGAATCTCGGGATAGACTTCGTCAAGGTACTTGATGATGACGGAAGAATCTGAAACTACGGTTGGTTTGCCTGCAGCGTCGAGGTGGTTCGGATCGACGATCATAGGGCACGTCCATAACATGACGCCGCTACCATCTGGACAAGGCGTCGTCGCCTTCGCTCCTATATCTTTTCCGACCTTTCCAATGTCAGGGTACTCAACCCATTCGGTTCTGTAGGGAAGCTGCTTGTAATTCAGAGCCAAGCTGGGTGATGACTATGAGATCAGACAATGAACTCAAGCATCATCTAAAGACTCACCGGATGCGCCATACGTTCGGTGACCAACATTCGTTTCCCTTGGCGTTCACTATGTCGTATAGAACAATTGGACTTTTTGCTTTCGTCGACATGGCTTGCCTTTCAACAGACTCTGAGGAGTGTAGTTGACGAAACAAACCCGCATGGCTTGTGGTATATTTATGCCGATGAGGTCTTACATAAGAGATAGTTTGGAAGCGCCTCGTGCGTATTGGCCTGCGCATTAACAATCTACCTTTCAAAAGTGCAAATGTTCAAATTTGATGTTACAGCAAGTTTCATAACGATAGACCCCTTCAGCTTCCTCTTGTTTGGTTGTTTGTCTGATAGCCGCTCCCTGCCAAGCCCCGAGAATCACCCGAGATACAGTAAACTCGTGAAGATGAACATGTTTTATTTGTGACTCTATTCATCAGTTGAAGTCTTCTGGACGATCGCGAGACCTCGCAGGCATGCGAACAAAGCAATTGTAAGCTAGCAAGCTAGTGATAAGTAGTATCAAGTCGGATGAACACTGAGGAGCAAAAACTTGATTCTTTTATACTCTACGCACCAGTGCACGGACCACAGAGCTCTACATTCTACATCATATGAAGAGCCAATGAGAAGATAAGCAGGTGGACGAGAAGACAACGGTGGCCGCGGCGGGGGCCACACAAAATTGAAGTCGAGGTGAAGCGAGCGCTCAGCAAATCGGAGAATTGACATCATATGTATGTATTAGATAATGTCCTATAGATCAGACAAACAACTAAACAAGGGTAACTGGAAGGGGTCTATCGTTATGAAATTTGCTGTAGTCGATCGATCTGAATCATACACGGGCGCGGCATCAAATGCATACAGGTTTGGCAATGTGGATCCAAATCATACAGCAAAATTCATAACGATAGGCCCCCTTCGAGTTTGGCTTGTTTAGTTGGCTGATCTACATATACTGATCCATACGTTGTCTCGTGATGAAAGACAGTGAACGAACCACATTCTACATAGACTCATGAATGTATACATACTTAGTTGCCTCCCGGCAAGCACGGCAGAAGCTGTATTATCAGCCAAACAACTAAATAAGCCAAACTCGAAGGGGCCTATCGTTATGAATTTTGCTGTAACCGCTTGTCAAACTTTCCGCATGGCGTCATGGCATCCATGAATCTCACATTCGTGGGGAGATCTGCCTTTTTTGATCTCATCAAATAATTATCTTCGGGATAACACTAAAGACAGATCGTCCCTCGTTTCACTTCGTGCTCATCGTATTGCATGGAAACTTCATTCCTGGAAACAGTCCAGATCTCTCGTACCCGAGACAGGATTTTGTGCTTCCATTGAGCGTGTGAAAGATCCGACCGCCCTTGCTCGGAAGTGAAATCAAAACAATGCTGAAAATACTTGGAAAATACTCGCAGCTTAAAACTCCAGCTTGTTTCACTGATCCTATCGAAGACCTCTCAATCCTTTTCGTCCAGAATGGGACCGATTGACGAAGTATTTGGCGCGGTTTTTTCCGATGTTATTCTGAATGTGTGGCTAGCACAAGTCTAAATCCTTGCTCTCCAGTGAGCATACTGATCGGCGGTCTGGGTTTTCGGGCTCATCTGTGTAATGACCTATCAATATTATATAAATTTTTCGAAAGACGGAAAAGGCACCAAGTTGCTGGTATGTCTTTACATTCATAGTTATAAAATACGTGTAACGTCGTGCTAATCAACGGAATAAACCCGGTGGCTTGGACAACGTATTTAATTCCAGTCTGGTTAGAAACCTTCTTTCTTAATGACATTATATATGTAGCATGTAGCAGCTCTTCCATGCGTGAGTGACTTCTGAATATTCTAGAATCAACTCACTCATCCGAGGGTAGCATTGTCGTGTCAAAGATGATTTATCATTACCTGGTAACGTCCTTTGGAATTGTCAACAACCTCGCCTTTGCAACGTGGTTAGCAGAATCGACCCCGCAATGAAATGTCGAGTTATCTGATCCCCTGACTTCAGGGAATGGTGGTTGTACTTAGGGCTTTCGGTTTGTTATAGATATATTTTCGCCTCTCTTGATTTTGATAGCCCTCTGTAGAGCCTTTCAGCTTTTAGCGCGCAGGCATATTATGCTCGTCGTACCCAATTGCGTTCGTTCTCTAGATTATATGTAATGCTTTATCTAACACGGTGTTCTAAAGTAACCCAGAGTCATTTTCTGTTTGCTATCATAGTAAGTCCCGGTTTTTGGCTTCTCTTCCTTGTTCTTGACCACTTCCTCATACACAGCTTTTCCTGGCATTCATGCAACTTGGTTCGTTCCTCGGACGCAGCTATCGTCTTCTGTAGACTCATAGACGTTAGGTTTCGGTCTAGCAACAATGTCGGAAGCGTTCCACCTCGTTGTGCTTGCGAAATTCACTTCAGTGACGGTCAGTTCCTTCTGTTCAGTCATATTTTATGTACTGAGCGAGTCTTAGTGGGTCGCTGTGACATGGCTCGCTTTTTCTGCTGGATGTGACCTCATCATCGCCGTTGTTCAAGTGGTACATCTTTATCGCCATCGTTCTGTTATACCTAGGTACTTCATGATATACTGATACATTTCATTCGTCTAATTTTACATCCAGCACAATTCGGCTCATCAAGATCTTGACCCTCTATATCATGAGCACCGGATTATTGACAAGGTGCAGTCGGAATTTGCACTTGCGTGTATGGTTTATGACCTCTTTCCAGTATCGTCGCTATTCTGGAGTTGACCACGGTGAAGCATATCTTCATTCTCAGAGCCTTGTATTTCCTGACCATTTTCCAGTTCGCCACTCTGGGATTTAACTTCGTACACGTCTTCCTCAGTATTCCCATGGGAGCCAGTTCGTGACTTGCTGAAAAGTACATGAACTAACTCCGAGTCTTACAATGTTGCATAGTTTATGCCATTTCCTTCTTTGCCAAGTGAGTGTTCTCTCCCTATCCAATCATATTACTTATTGGCGACCCTCACAATAGCTTGGATGCGCGCCGTGTTGTACGGATGACGAAGGCGGATCCTGAACTAGTGGGGCTCAGCAACCTGGAGAATACAGGCTATGGTCAACCTACGATCGGAATAACGTTCAGGAAGAACAAGGTGATGCAATCCAGACGATCAGGTCACGGATTCGTTCCCGAGTGAAACGACAAAACTTTCAATGAGTAAATTTGTTGTTGCGTTAGACATAAGTAGATTGAACGCAATTTCAGGACCTTCGTACACATCAAACGGACGTCAAATAGCGAGGCGCAATTCGTCAGAAGCGTTGCCGAGAATGTATGACTGATCTGATTTTTCAAATTATTGACATAATGCTATTTATACCCTTAATTATGGAAGTCAAAATGATCGACATAAATATGTCAATGTGATACAATGTGTCGAGAACTCCTTTGGAACAAATCTCTTTCGTTGTCTTAATCTCTTCTTTGTAGACTCAGCCTTCCCTACTGAGTACTAGTCGCTTTAAGATGTGACTTTCTTACAAGACGACCTCTCCCGCACTCGATCTCCTTCGGGCTTTCCACTGGCGCGCAATAAGCAATTCTGACCCCACATTGACATCTTCCCTCGTCAAACTCTTCACTCGCAATCGCGATCGCGAGGGAGAACGACCTGCCAAAGACCCACGATCACGAATTTTGAGCAAACGTGGGCCTCTATTCCTAGGCCTTGTCCTATTCATATCATTCAAAGGGTAAGAGACACCAAAACATGAATGACACGTCATCATGTCAACGTAACACCGTACATCCTCTTTCGATGCAATCGCTTTTGCGCCACAGCAGAAGTATAGCTCCTGGATGCGGTCGCACAATCGCTGGAGGAGCTGGGTGTCGCGCGGTGGTGGGATAGTTAATGAGCGCAGGCTTGGGAGGATGAGGTGTTCTAAGAACGCTTCTGTTTCAAAGGTTTGGGGTCCGCGGATGATAAGCGTGTCGAGGTACGGGAGTGTGATGGTGGTAGAGATGGGTGGGTTTCCGGTCGGCTCAGGCTCAGTCGAGTCATAGCTGTAGTGAATGTCGAGGCGGATAAGGTTGGTGCATTGTGCGAGGAGGAAGTGGACTTCGGTCATACATACCCTCGAACGGTTGTTGCCTAGCGTTAATACTTGTAATCTCGGCCAAGGGTACTCTCCGAGACCAGGTAACACCCCACATGGAAGCACGACTGTGTGCAGACGGAGGAATGACTTGAGCACCGCAGGCAATCGATGGAAATCCCACCTTCTCACTTGGGAAATACGTACAACTTCGAGTCGCTCGAGGATGGGCAGGGTCCCTGCGAGCTTGATGAACGCGGGTCCAAGCGTCGCGTCGAGAGAGAGGACGGCGTGGTGCCAGCGGTCGGAGGTGGAGAATATTAGGGATTGGGTGGGACCTGAGGATGGCATCCACTGGATGTTGAGGGAGAGGGGAAGGGGGGAGGACCAGATTAGGCTGCGGTCGAGCAGAGAGTAGGTGCCTGGAGTATAAGTGTTCTTGATTCGGAGAGACGTCCAGAGTGTGGATGTTGCTTCAGCGAGTTTTTTCCAATGCGAGCGGACGGTACGGAGAGACCACGGTGCGGAGGTAATGGAGGACGTGTAGCTCGTGGTATGTATATCGTGGTCGATGCAGTTCACGAATATCTGGCGTAAGATTTCGGGTGGGAGGGTGTTGATGCGTGGTTCTTGTACGGTGTCAATACTCATAAGGTCGGCGTCATGAGGGCTCGGCAAATTAGAAGGGATAGTGTCGCAGCCATTTCTTGAGATAGATCACGCGTTACAAGGCACCATCGCTCGTCTTTTCGAGTTGGATTCGAGAGACCATTTCCCGTTATCGTCACAAGTGGAATCTTCGGACAAAGTTTTCTTTATCTTTCGCCAGAAAAGCTTAGGAATAGAGGGGGCCCATGGCGGCTGTGATATCAAAGTCAAAGAATTGTGTAGGCAAGGGAAAAGGTATTACCATGGCTCCTTTGGTTTCGATTTGCGAGTAGGAATTAAGGCGACATTAACTCCGAGACGGTCTTGATCAGACTGCTTTCAGAATAGAAAGCTGGCACATATACGATGGACATAAACGAGCTTTTCCTTTTGTATTATCGAATGGAAGCATGGTGGACCGTGGAAGGTGCTTCTTTGTCCGTCGGCCCCTTTGAATATTGATCTAGCAGCGTTCAGATGAGCCCCCAGCAGGATAAGCAAGAAAGTGTCAGATAGTAGTAAATTCAGTCGACGTTCTGATGTGGAGATATATATGAATGCCACCAACTTTCCGGAACGATGATCGGATCATTTAGATCGGTACGGGTGGAAATCGAACTCCCTCCAGGGTCTAAACAGCGCCACGAAATGGATTCAGCGCTGGCTGCTGCAAAGAACCCGAGACGGAAAGAATTTGTGGCGGATTCTAGAACTACTGTTACTGACCAGTACATCAGGTTGTTTTCAATGCTGACAGTCATTCCTTGACACGGTGCACTAATGCGAATGTGGTCTTTCAAACTTGCTTCGGAAGCCTCAGGCTGTCATCCGGGTGCTTGAATGCTTCGAAGAGTTCGTCGAGTCGATTCACATGGAGATCCATTCCTTCGGTATACTTCATGATCGAATTGGAGCGAAATTCCTTCAGTTTGAGGATGGAGTATATTTAAAATCACTTTCATCTGTTTTCCGATAATGTAGATGAGCATGCATAGATTGCAGTTTTCTGTTCCGTCATATTGTTGCTTTAACCTGTGTATATGGTGAACCATCGTTCAACAATTCCAAACTCGATTTGCATTGCATCCGAAAAGTTTGCCAGTACCTAGCCTTCCTCTCCGCGTTGCCACTTGGGGCACATATTGACGCAGCACATGCCAATGGAAAGGAAGTCTACATGTTTAAGAACACGGAATTTACACAAGAACTTCGCGTAACGATTAGAGAACCTTGGCTCCATCGAACATTTGCATCCTCTATATGGAATCGGGCCCGAGTCCGGCAGCAATGGAACCACCAAGGAACCAAGAAACTCTATCCAATACTTTGGACCATCGACCCTGCCCACCTCCTACTTCTCGTCTGATGAGACAGTTATATCGCTGGGAGATGGTGGGCCAGCATAATAGTAGCGCCCATCTGAACAGTTGAATCGGAGTGAAGTTCACAACGGGAGAAGCGATCAGAATAGACAACGTACTAATGAGATACCATCCCGCACTAATTACTCCGAAGCCAACAAAAACTACACTCGCATAATCTGCTCCTTCACATTAGTGCACTGTGCCACACCTCTCCGAAAAAAAAAAACATACTCATTGTCACCTGGTCAACAGGAATAACCGTCGGCATCGAAAACAACGCAATCTCGAACAAAACCCACAACAACGCAACAATATTGAGCCACCACCCCCACCTGCCAAGCGAAAACGGTGCTCCGCGTATTTCGTTCCTTCCTTCCTTCTTGAACAACAAGATTGCTATTGGCATCACATAGCTCGCTCCTAAACAGATAACGCCGACACTAGCGAAGGCGTTGAATGCTGCGCTGGAGCCAAGATATATTAGGCCGAGGAGGAGCTGGATGAATGTAGAGAGGAGGTGCGCGTTGAAGGGAACCGGGTCTGAAGCGTCCCCCGAGATGCGGGAGAAGATGTAATGGAACGGTATCGCTTTGTCCCGTGCGAACGACCAGGTCGCGCGCGAAGCGGCGCAGCAAATAGAAATGGCGCAGAAGATGCCAACACCGAAGACTGGGAGAAGGAAGATATATTAGGGCGTTGTGGTAAATATACGGGAAAACCTACCTATGAACCACTAACAAGGGATTTCGTTAGATATTTCTATATGAAGGGTAATCAAGTCGTCTTTACCATACCGAATCCGCCCGATTTCGAACCCATGATGAGAGTGAACATGGTTCCAATCGGCTGACCACCAGGAACTAAAGAAGGAATTGTTATTGCCTTCAGTAAAATAGGGAAAAGACACGCACCAGCGAGAAGAGTCTGAATATCAGGTAGCGTAAAAACAATAGGAAGAAGGAAGACGAGTCCACTGATTGTACCAATTGGTACGGAATATACTATGGCTTGAGGTACCTGTATAGCGGGATGACGCACTTCCTCGGCCATACTGGTTACTGGAAATGATCAGGTCAGGTCCCAAGAAAAGACAAGCCAATAAAATGTGGGTATCACCCATTCCAATCGCGGCATAGGTGTAGGCTGTAGATAATCCGGTCCTATCAAACCATATGGACGTCTCAATCTAACTAACTCACCAGACTAATATGAATGATCGACATTCGTCATGTGAGTAGATTGTAAGAAGGATAACGG
Source organism: Termitomyces titanicus (assembly GCA_017657335.1). Taxonomy (NCBI): domain Eukaryota; kingdom Fungi; phylum Basidiomycota; class Agaricomycetes; order Agaricales; family Lyophyllaceae; genus Termitomyces; species Termitomyces titanicus. The sequence continues at coordinate 17,198 of JAGGAX010008422.1, read as the reverse complement.
CAGGGCATCTCACAGGCAACAACCCGATGAAAAACGCCCATCCAGGTGTCCAGCCTGCTGCTGAGGCATCAAAGTGCCCCAGTGCAAATGAGGCTGAGCGCCGTCCAGAAGCAGCTTTGACTGAGAATCCGATGAGGATGACTGAAGCGGACAATGAGGAGAGCATGGTCAGAAAGACATTCTCCATCAGCACAATAGCCGAAGTGATTACCGATTATTCCGAGCAGGGTCCAACACGCCGAGAGGATCTAGGATGGGATTGTATCATGGTTAGATAATGGCATGTATTGGAGCAATGAAGATGTACTTCAATGGCTGGGAGAAGTTTGTTCAGGTACAGAACGAAGATGGTTGTGAACAACGTCACAGCGACAAATATCAGGTCTTTGATGGAGCTCTCTGAAAACTTGTTGTATTTCCAGATAGGAGACGATGTACGTACATGTTTGCCACGGCGTCGCGATCCATTCTGGGTGGAAGATCGCGGTACCGGCAACCAAGAGCTGGGCGGTGCCCTGTATTAGAATGTTTGTCAGTCAAACGTACATTGCTTGAATGAAGACGTACGAAGGTGACAGAAAGACTGATGGTCCAAACTCCGACGGTATAGAGCCACCCATTTATCCAAGATAGGACGAGACGATATTTGTGCGGCGCCAAGCGGTAGCACCAATAGTATGCTCCTGCAGACGTGGGGTATACCGAGCAAATCTCCGCTAAGGAGAACGCGAGGGCTAGCGTGAGAACAGAGACGAAGAGCCAACTTTTAAGTGTGTAAAGCACAACGATGAATCAAACAGCCAGAAAAACTAATTAAGACTAGCATACCCCCAGATGATTGTAGCCGGACCACCGGCGATCAACGAGGTAGCAATCGGCGCGGACAGACCATAGGCTGTGAAGGAGAACAAAGGAGGGAAGTCATAAGACCATGAAGTCCAGCGTCGCATGAGAATCTGCTACTTACGCACGGCCATAATAGCTGAAAACAAAAGGAATGCCTTAGCTAGACAAGATGTAGGAAGAAAGCCTAAATGTACCAAGGGTCACTGATTGTGGAGGAGTTGGTCAGTTTCGAGCGCTGACGAACGTGATAGATATTCTCACTGAACAAGATGTGATACAGTCCGCGAGACTGTCGTAGGAAAACTCAAGCAACATATGACCAGATGGGAGACTACTCACACGTGACAATTCCTGTTTGTATCCCAGTCTCTCAAGACCTTGTGTATCGTCAGACATGGCTGACTCAGCAGAAGCAGACATTGGTGGATAGGGTGATAGGGGATTGCACTAATTGTGACACCGAGTGAACTTATATGATTTTGACATCAAATAGCGGGGTTTGATTTACATTGGTTTCCTAAAAGAAGCCGATAGAGCTGCTGACAGACCTTTCTTGTGAAACGTACAAATTCCGTCACTTACATATCGTGTAAGTTTGACACTTAAGACTTAAGCTTAAGGCCTAAATGACGTGCATTTCGTCAAGCAACATCAATATGCAATCTATCCATAAGTGGTAGACCTATACGCGCATGCGCAACTATAGTCTCTGACTGTTCTCATGAGGTCAGCATATAATTTGATGCCTGTAGGTAACGTATCTGCCTCGTGAAACACTGCCCGTGGCCCCGTGAAAAGTTTTCCGGACTTCAAAGCTTTTTTTGCGGATGTTTGGACCACTAAGCATGAAGAACTTGTAAGCGCGAGACCGGGGTTATCCACGATAGCTCGATAGTTACATAAGCTGTGGGAAGACGAACTTCCGCCAGAGATCTTGGCAGCTGTCATCCCCAGCTTGAATTTATAAGCGCTGTAAAGGCCCTTGAAGACAACGCGAATAGTTCGAGAAACAAGAAGGTCCTCCTCACGATCCAGGGACTCATTCATGCAAAATACCCCTCCCGAGACAAAGGCATTTGCTGAATATTTCAAGGAAGACGAAAGGAAGAGTAAGGTTGTGACCACAAGAATATGCGTCTACGGTGGACTCGGATGCAAACGCATCACTCACCAAACGAAGTGCGCCTGGATTTGGCCTGGATTTTTAGAAATCTTCGTGTTTTGAATGGAGTATTACATATCTCCTTGGTAAGGCGGAAAAAATTATCGTCTTCGTTCAGACGTCAATCTTTGTATCTCCGACATGCCAACTTCCCGTTCCCTATTGATACTAGTATGTATTAAACGCAAGGTGTCCAGTCTGATAAGCCCGATCAGCCCAGTGAAAATCGAGTCGGGCGGATTGAGCCAATGGAACATGCCGAACCAAATCATGCCGTAATCGATCATATCTTTCTAGGGTCACTTCACGTCCCACTGACCTTGGCATTCATGACCGGACCAGCTTGACTCAAGATGGTACGAATACTCGCATACATACTCGATTCCATAGGCATAAAGGAAAGCAGGCAAGCGTCAACCTTTCTTCCGTCCGAAAGAAAGCTTATGAGGCCGGTCTTGTTTAACTTTAGGATGGAGTTCAAAATTCGCTCCGACATGGAGCGTTTATGGCTCCACCTGTGTGCTTCCTGCTGAGCAGTCGAGAGTTACTCGCTCACAGTCCATGTAGTAGTCGCCATATCTTGACTGAACTATCGATGTGAGGACGGAAAAGGTATGTAGCTGATAACATCGACACAATCGGATCGGCGCTGACGGTGTCGTAACGCAGCATTCCCCAAGACCGATATCCTAGTCAGTACTTGAGCCCCATCCTACATCTTTTTGATGGTTTCGACTGATTCATCCGTTAAAGGCTGACGTACGGCCCTCCGTATCTGACTGCGAGGACATAATACGTGCTCGCCTTCCTCACCTTTGACCGCGACTTCATCTATTCGGATACATTCATGAAACGCGGGGTGCCCGTGCGCATTTTTGGAGCTCCATCCCGAAGAATCTAAGCCACTAATAGTGCACAATGACCTTTGACCTTCGTGGATGTCGACAGCAACGAAGACGAGACAGCATTTATCAATGAGGCCGCGTGGTAGGTGGGACGCAAGCGAGGAACTCATAAGGTGCCGACCCGCATTCCAAGCTATTGTCATTGATCTACTTGTTATTATTTGCGAGTGAGGATCTTCAATCGCGTCAGTTAATCTGAGGGGTCGACGTTCTGCCTCTGAAGCTCCATTCGACCCGTGTAAGCCATCTGGTGGTTTGACAATTGTATCCGCTTTCTGAAGCACTATATCTCGCGGACTTCTCTTCCCATGTCGAAGAAGCGTATTTGGTAAATATCCTGTTTCGTCAAATCTTTCAGTGCTCGCAACGTATCTTACAAATTCTCTTCTCTTGGTAAGATATTTAAGCTTTCTAATATTTTCGTGCTCCATTCAAACCATTTCCGTTGACAGGTGAAGCATGGATTGAAGGAATTCGACGTAGGTGAACAATCGAGTTCTCCCTATTTCCCATCATCCCGGAATACTAGGCCCCTTTCTGTGCGCAGGATAAAGTTGTCAGTCCATTAATCAGAGGCAACAGTGAGGCAGGATGAGTTCCTTTTCATTGTGAGATGAAAACACGGGATAACTATATTCTGTGAAGTCCAGTGTGAAGTACGAGATAGTAACACAGTCAGAATTCAACCATTTAGACCACTTGATCGCATGCTGATTGCTTACCAACTTTGCAGTTCAAAGACGAATCAGAGAATCAGCGATTTTGCTCCGCTTCAAGATCATCCCACTTTCCAAGACGGTAGATCGACGGAAGGTCTTCCCACACCTTCTCTCGGCCCTTCCTATGTTGAATCTGCACATACTCGAGACATCTAGGGCAGATCTTGAGCGAGTCCCAGTCATGGAACGGCTCAAGTGGGTGTGGGACAATTCTAAGCTCCTCGGTGCGACGCCACGTCATAAGTTGTGGCAGTCGAGACTGACATGAAGACTGACATGAAGAGGCTCTCATAATCTCGAAGAGAAACCTATGGGTCAAAGATTTCTGTAACTCCCACAATCTCTCTTTTCCTACGAGACAGAGGGCTTTATCTTGCCAGGATAGTACAGTATCGTTAAGCAGTGCGTCATTCGGTATGCTTGTAGATACGTAGAATGCCCAGGGAAGGATCTCGGGGATATTGACCTCACGTCCGAGAGGGATAGCTCGTACAATCGAAGATGCATTGTATGAGTACTTGGAAGATAGGAGTATGTCACAGTCGCTCAGAGATGATGGGAAAATTCTTCTCAATGTTGAGATGCATTTATCGCGCAGGATGGCGATGTCGTATTTGGTGCTTATTCGAAGGATACCCGAGACAAATTGAATGATTATGGGGAGTTCTGCGTCGTGTGGGAGCTTGTCGAAGTAACTGGAGATGACGAGTGATTAGGACTTTGATTAGAGAATTCGAGCGGACTGACAAGGGTTCATAAAGTGCACTCAAGACGTCCGTAAAATCTTTGAGATCATCCGCGAGGCGAACTACAGGGATATCGTCTATTGTCTCTGCGCCACTTTGAGGCTGTGGGAGCATGAACAAGTCTGAAAAGACTTTGGAGTGTTGACCGAGTATTGACTTGTGGACGCAGAAAGCTACATCCTGTGTGACAAGGACGATAGACCCATCGGAGAACCAGAAGTCTTTGCTCTGTTGAAAGTTTTCGTGATTCAAGGTCGCCTTCATGCCCATGACAGAGTGAAAAGAAGTCTGAAAGAGTCAGAAACGTTTCAGGATGGATGGTAGAAAACAAGAACATGTGATATCCAAATATGGCAAATTATGCCATAGCTAGACAACTGCTGTATGACACATACACTTATCGATCAATTTAAGATCCAACTACATATGTAATTATGCGTTCTGGAGTACCTAACGCTTGATTCCTGCACCCGACTGTGTCAACTCCAACAGTAACTTGCGATATGATCCACTCGTTTCTTTGGTAATGTGATACCCGAGTGTCGTCTTTTGCTTCTTGAAATAAGCAGCTTTGATCCCTTCGAAACGGATAGAATCCCAATGAGCGCGCACAACCCTTAAGAGAGACTCAACACGACGATAGAAGTAGGATCAAGAAATGTAAGAGCATACCGCCAAATGAGCTCGTGATCCCGTGTACCAAAACCCTTCATGGATTTATGAATCAGTTTTGCGTCGCGATAAATACCTGGCTGGTTATGTTTGGGGTCGGCGCCTTTGTAGATATGCAAAAGCGCTTCCTCCAGATGACCTCGGCTGTTAAACAAAAGTAGAGATGTCAGACTAGAACAGATCAGTGAAGAAACGAAACAAACAATTCCGCTTTAACGAGCTTCGCAAATGACTTGTATTTCTTATACTTCTTTGGATAGGCTTCAAAACTGTAGGGCGATCAGGAACATATGATTCTAAAAGCACGAGTACATACACAGCTCTGAGATGTGCCGGATTTCTATTGATGAAAATCTCGCAGAACACCATCTATCGAGAGTATGTTATCTAACTGTGGGAAATTGATGTAATTCAGGTATACCTCATCTGTTCCAAATCGCTTTTCTCCTGCATTATATAGAGCATCTACGTCGCGTGCAACATGTGCATAGTCAACGGGTGTTGTGTCTGGAGATCGATCTGAACTAAGGGCCATGAGGAACACTAAGCCGACGTTAAGACCACATAGCTAGAGCAGATACAATAAAAGAACTGACTGCGTTTGGTCTTCATACTTAGGTCGTTCTGAACATCTTGAACAAGATTGCGTCCTGTTAGATATTGGTACGCATTTATAAGAAGGCGGATCTCAGGCATTGGTCGCGCAAGTAGGATCTCCGTTAGTATCTTCTCTTTTGTGCTAGAAGTCGTAGTCCAGAATGAGCGAGATGATGAATTGGTGTACAACACATACCCAATGCCTTGTATGGCTTCACGCAACAACCAGACATCCCATCCCAGAGGTCCCATGGCAAGAGCGCGAAGACACCAACTATGCAATACAAACCAAGATGACTTCGACGTAGTTGGTAGATAGGGAGATTAACGTACTTGAAGTTGAACCGTGTTTCCTTGTCCAATACGTCGACGAGTTGCAAGCCATAAGCCGCTACAAACCTATTCGCGACTGCCTGCATCTTCATCGCTGATAAAGGCGCAAGAGTTGATATTACTGCAAAGGGGTGTTGAACGAGCCAGAAGATGAAACTAATAGGAAGCGCAGCTTACAGACGTCGTCATTAGTGCCAAAGCCTTTCGTCGCGTTTCTGATCTTCTCTGCATCTCCGGCTGGGTCATATCCGGGCACGATATGATCGGCTGAAATGAAGATATTCGGGACCTCCGTTCCCAGATACCATAAAGGGGGGACGGGAGATGTTTGAGGTGCCCCAGGATATGCTGAGACATTTGGTGGTGGTGGTGGCAGTTGTTGAGGATGGGGTGCAAGAGGTGCAGGATATGTCGAGACATTTGATGATGGAGGCGGTTGTTGAGGATGGGGTGCAATGTGTGCAGGATATCCTGGGTGAGGCCCAGTAGGAGGCGGCGGATAATAGGATGTTTGTGGCTCGGAGACGAAAGGAGGGGAGGAATATGGTTGCGGCGGCGGTCCTGGTGAGGCCTGATATGGCGCGAATGCGTATTGAGGTTGATAAGCACTCCCAATTGGTTGACCTGGCATAGGAGGAGGGCCATATCCAGATGTTCCCAACTAGACGCAAAGTTAAAGAGAATATTGAGATGAGCAGATGAGCAGGACGGACAGGTAAGCCGAGTGGATGACCGGGAGTCTAGAGCCGTACATTTAGACGATTATCAACAAAGATGAATAGTCTAAAGAACAAACAGCTGCATCTGAATATGGCTTGTGTGAAGAGGCGTCAGATTTCCTTGTTGAATGATAATAAAATAGAGAATACATTTCCAGCGTGATTCTCCTGGTGATATGACATTGTGGTTTTAGACGGGCGTTTCTACAAACTCTGGTTCTGGTTTTATACAAATGAACAAGCGCGGTCAGGAACCGTCACCCTACATACATCAACGCGCTGTGCAGTTCAGGGGTAAGCCTTCAGGACAAGTCAAGACTTCAAGCTTCAAGTTTGACCTGACGTTGACAACATACAGGAATAATATTGGTTGAAGATAGAAAATTGGTGCTGAGTTTGTTCCAAAGTAGTCGCTTAAAGTTAAAGTTAGAGGAAAGCGTGCATACGTTTGATATACGTAGCGCTATTACATAAGAATGATGAATCAAAGGGTGAGATGCACGTGATTGGCATTTGGGGGGGCGCCTGCCAGTTGCCAGCTTGTCACTACTGCTTGACATCGGACTCGGATTATTACGTGCCACTATGTAGTACGACCAAAGGGACAGCCGCCTTCACATCGAGGATGCACACGATCTAATAATACAGGGATGACATTCGAATGCTCTAGCCAGGCTTCCACGAGAAATTGCCATCAAACTGTATTGCCTCGGTGGAGCGTAGAAGGCGGGGTGTTCTGGGACATATTGGTACCAACTACGTACACCCAAATTGATGGAAGCAAAGTGCCATCGGTTTCGCACAGCGAACGCAAAAACAGTGTAGAACTCCGAGACATATCCGTGTCCAACGATCAACACAGGACGTCTGCAAGCGCTTGTGCAACACATGAGAATGGGACTGGACGCTAAGTAAAGAATTAATCGTACCTTAACCGCTTATGACGGTCCTCTCCTGTGAATCCACCTTCTCGACTTCCTCGTAGGAAATTACGACTCTGGAAAGGTGCCCTCTACACCGTACACCGATCTTAGAATTCCTATCCGTACGGTATATGTGTCTAGCTAATGCTTGGTCAGTTCAAAGATAGAGAAGGTGGCGCCTATAATCAACACACTATGTCTTGAATCCTGTTTTCTTCGTTCTTCTGCTCATCTGCGGTCGCAAATGCCTTGCTATGTCTCGAACTGCCATAACCAGCCCTGATTCGTTCCAAAAGTTCGCGTAACAGCCAAACACTCTCCGTGTACTTGATGAGAGCATTTCTCCCATCGTTCTCGGTGTCTAGTCTTACTGCTTCGCGAGCCAAGTCGAGCGCCGAGAGAAGGAGAGTTCGCATCCTCGAGTTTGTTGGGTCTGAGAGGGAAGCTTTAGGGAGTGGACGAACGACCGAGTTCATTTCTGCGAGGCTTAGGAATTGCGATGGCCCAGTTTATGAGGACCGACGGGTATTTGGCCCTGCCTGACGTAAACGGACTGGTGAGCAGGGATGGTTGTCGTTGGAACCGAACTAGCGCCGGGAAGCCTGCTGCAACAATGGATTTTGGGTTAGTGGGTTAGCATACTTCTTTCATGCTACTCTTACTCCGAATGTTATGGTCGACCGACAGAATACTGATTCAGTAATTTTGTGACATCTGCAGGAATGAATTAAAATGCTTCGTCATGAGCGACACATATAACCCCAAGATCCTTGACTATGAAAATCTATCACTGTGACCGCACTTGGATTCAAGTCTCGACCATACATAGTTGCATCCAACATTGGAGGAATGAGATATTTTTAGACCGAATATGCAGAGATGCCTTTGGTTGAGGTTTACGTTTTTCGGCACTTTCTGTAGCCGAACCGTATTAATCACTATCATTAACTATGCTCGCGAGTTTCTATCGGCTTCTGATGCGAATTGAGCTTTGAACTCTCTTCGAAGAGCAGGTTTCATAAGTCCGTAAGTACCATTTGATGATGTATAATTATGGAATTTATTTAACACACTTCAGTCGTAAGTAAAGAGTTGCGCGTTCTGAACTCAGAGTGCTAAACAGAAAGCCATACTACGGCTAATGCGAAAGCAAGTTCCGTTAACCCATGATTTGCACAGCCAGCGTCGGTTGATGGAATTGGGAACGCGCCCACAAATTATGTCAGGAACTGATCCGAAGAGTGGTTTCCTAACCGCGGCGCTGCTCGCCGGCTTTGAACGTTGAACGTTGAACTCCGAAGTTGCACTACCAAATGGCCACCATTCCACAGGTACTTAACTATTGGCTTTTATACCACGAGGGACTTTAGGAACTCGTGTTAATTGATGAAAGAAAAATTCAGGACACAACTAAGTAGCTCAAAATTAGCTTTTGGATAAATTTGAACCTACCGAAAAAGTCAGACTGCTCCGAGTTGCGGTAACTTGGAGCGCACCCTGCACTGCCTTCTTTTGCACTGCCTTTCTCGTTGCAAATATGTATCCAGATGCAGTGGTCTTTTTCTCATACATCGACTTTTCTTCTGTAAGCGATATTTTGTCAGAACCATGGAACATCAGCCGGCGTCGGTTTTATGCTATACTTTGAAAGGACAGTAAGTACACACCTTGATACTCTAGTTCTGCAGGTGAGTGGAACGATCCGAGACCCCGTAATAAGCTCGTACAAGCAGTTGGAGGACACTATATCCTGCATAGCTTTCTTCTATGCGGTTTCTAATCGAGGGGAGCAATATGGGATCTTTTCATGATCTTATATTTCTGGTTACTGACATAAGAACATCTTCCTGACCAGACCAGTCTCTTTCTACCGGTTCACAACTGGAGTTCTTCTATCTAACGAGGGTCGCAGCGTCTCGGACACGTCCGATTATGGCGCATTCAGCTCTTTCGATGTGCGGTACTTCGACGCAACACTCAGAGAGGTACTAGGACTATTTCTGATAATAACTAAGACGAGTTTACAGTCGAAAGTTTTTTGTTGATCATGACGAAAGTATGTTCGTTTTATCAAACAGGAAATCTGATAATACCTTCGTATTTACATTCCATCACCAGTGATTAACTGTGATTGCGTCGAGCGAAACCTAAGAGGGGGGGTGACTGCTAATGCAGCTAATTCTCTCGCAACTGCGTCGGTATCTGGCCCTGGACTACGGAAGGCATATTCAATTCGAAAAGGTCCGAACTCAACACGAGCTTTGACCATATCTAGAAAAACATCACTCGAGGTATTGCATTGCCCTAGCTCCAGATATATCAGTTTTCGACACAACACGGGACCGGCGTCCGTCTTTTCTGAGAGAGCTTTGATGGTATCAGTCACAACACTTCGTCTGCGATATGACGTGATTACAGACGGTGGCACCATGGAACGAATGATCAATCGTCGTAGTGTCCCGCATGCTGTGTGGCGCAAGCAATCTGTCAGTTCTGACTGTCTTGGGTATACGTCAATCAGGCAGAGAGATCTGAGAGAGCACTTGGAATTCATCAATAATTTGTAAAGCCCCAGATCCTTCTCTCGAGAAAACTGTCCATGAAGAGCATTTAACTCGAGATACACGAGATCAGGCGATTTAAGGGTTGTCAGAAGCCGTCCGGGATGGATAGAAGTTTTGATCGTAAGGCTTTCCAAGAGAGACTTGAGAATCTGTTTTCCTCTCGACGATTCTGTGTCACTATTCGAGGTGGATGGGCCCAAGTTAACAACAAGGGATCGAAGCGCTGGAGTGCGCGATAGGAGAAGATGACATGTACTGATGCTGATTTGAGGCTCGATTTCTAGATCTGTGAGAGTCGAAGGGTTTGATAGGCTATCGAGAACTTTATTTGAGGACGAAAACGAAGGATGTTCGCTCACTCCAACAGACATTGTCAACGGGTACCTTGAAACTGTTGATTGTGGAAGAGGTTGCTTCGACCGATGTGTATCTCGTCCGGCGATCTGACATGTGTCGAAATCTGAACGCGAGTGATGATCACGTTTGTCGGGATTGGGTACTGCCATGGTTTCATTCCTGCCGTTAGGGCCTCGTGGTACAAGGTTACGTCACGATGACAAATGATGTATTTAGTGCAAATTTAGTAACCATATATGATGAATTTGGTTTTTACAGCTGGTAAGCCACACTATATAGGGCTTAGAGGTAATCCCGTGATGTTCCTGTGGGCTCTGCGTACGCGGAGTGTGCTCCGTAGTGTGTGATTACCTCGTCTCGCCGTCGTTGTGTGCTTCATCGCCCTGCCGCGTGGACGGTGGAATTGGACTAGCGAATTTCATCGTCCCTCCCCTCTCACTCCCCCTCCGCCCTTCGATCATCGCGTATGCTCCCTCCGCGCCCCTCCTCCCTTTGGTCATTTTCATAGTCATCTTCCATTGGTAACTCATTGGCCTCGTCTTTGTACATAAAAGCACCCTGCTTTCCGCCCTTTTCTACCAGCAGTACTCCAATTTCAAATTGTCCCTCATCTGGTCGGTCCTCCTCGTAAGTATCTTGGGCAGTCTTTGATATACGTATCAGCATGGATCAAGTATGGATTATTGATATTGACCGAAAGGCGGCAGAACTCAGCTGCCCCAGTGATGTTCTCATCACGACGCGTCGCATTTGACCGCTACATACTAGACTGAGATTAGCGTGTCACCGTACCAGCATAGCTTGTTCTCAACCATATTCTTTTATGTACATTCAAGTAGGAACTGAATCAAGGCACAAAACCAGAATTGTCCTGATCATGAGAAATATCTCATTTGGAAGGCCGAGCTCGTAACTGCCGGCGCTGTTGATTTCAAGGTGATTGAGATATCAGAAGGGCGGTAGACTTCTTTTATCTTTTCCCACAAGGATTTCGGTTTTTGAACGATGCCTCGGGGGCAGAGCTCAAGTGGAAAGTGATATTTGTGTGACTGGCACTGCATAACCATAAGCCATTTATACAGAAGCTCTGCGAACTATATCTAGTACGCCAGCGATCTTTGTTTTGGCCCACCAGATACCGATCAACCAGAGCACTACCGTCAACCCTACCGGCGTTCGTTGGGTCTGTATGGACACACTCCGGTCCTGGCCTTCCTTTGTACTCAACCAAACTAGTCAGCATTCCTCGTCCCATTGACCTGACCATCTGCCACCACAACCCAAGACGTCAACTCTCAATTGGTTGTCTGAGTCCCCACACTATTGCACAAATTCGAAATCATC
>JAGGAX010008421.1:0-28454 GCA_017657335.1 Termitomyces titanicus | reverse complement strand
AGTGATGGGCAGTCTGTAACTTTGTGGTCACCATCGCAGAGGAAACATTTGATGATGCGCGCAGCGGCTGCAGCGGCAGCTGCAGCAGCAGCAGTAGCCTCTTCCTCGGCGGCGTGGCGTTGGACTTCCTCAGTACGGAACGCCTCCAGGACGGCGTCTTTTGACAGAGTGCTGAGCATGAGCACGGAGGATATGAATGCTGCGTACTATTCACGTGGGAGAGCACGAAGCATGGCCATGGTAGAAAGCTCATCGTCGAGCATCTCGAGTGTATACCCAGGCGTGGTGGATCCTCCAGGGCCAGTAATGGGTGTGGGACGAAGAGCGCGGATTCGTTGCATTGATCCCTCGACTCGTATGCATAGCTGTGTGAGGGATTCGTCGTCGCGTAGCCGGATATTAAAAAGGTCGCTGAGAGAGTTGAAGCGGGCGTTAGGGGCTGATTTCGAATGAATCTCCTTGAGTTTGGTCCACATTGCCGCCGGGTCATCTCTAATAGAGTCCACGTGAATTTTGTTCCCTTCGTCGAGCCACTGGTAGATTTCACCGGCACCTTTGTCGCTGCGGAGCTGATAGGATTGGATGGCGGCGGTGCTAGCAGTGTCCTTGGTGTTCTCGGGGCACGATTCTTGGCCTGTTACGATCCGAGCAGCGCCAACGGACATGAGGCGTCCATACATTGCCTTTTCCCACTCGACGTATTTGATTACGCCGAGCTTCGACATCGGTGATCGAGAAGCTGATGTGATGTCGTCCATGATGATTGTGGACGTGCCGAGTGCAAAGGATATAGAGAGATGATGAGGAATGCTGCGACGTTCGAGAACGGAGCAATAGTAATGAGGCTAATCTTCGGTGTAAGTCTTGTGGGGCCGGGGCCCATAACCTGTCGCAGCAAGTTCTACGCAGGTGGTACAAGAAGAAGACCTAGAAGAGAAGACTAATGGTAGTCGGCACGGTGACAGATTGTCTGGAGTTCCGTGGATTCAGAAAGGTGAATATATTAAGTGTATGTAGCTTGTAAATACGTACCTGGAGTTCCGTGGATTCAGAAAGGTGAAAACACGAAGACTCCAGGAGTACGAAAATAATATGTTCATCACGTGAGGTTGGAAAGTGGTGTGGCACTCCAGTCATACAGTATTAGGGCCCGATCTCAACAAAGAGCAGGCCGAACAGTACGCACATTGTTGAAGTTCATGTGTGCAGCGTAGGTAGACAATGCCAAGTTGACCAGAGTCATCAAGTCTCTGGCGTCGTTGGACACAGGGGTAATACCATTTCCTACCGGTCCAAAAATGACATCCTCTTTAGCAGGAGCCAGAGAGGGATTTCCCTTAACGAGACGTGGGCGTTTCTGTGCGGGAGGGCCTCAATTGGACCAGTGATTACCTGTGGCGGAGGGGAACATGTCTCGATGGTCAACCATCATGTCCGTAGTGAAGGAAGAACCCGAAGCATGCCCTTGATTTGCAGTATTTGTAAAATGAGAACCAGAGGGAGGGGGTGCAAGAGGCTGCACGATGGATGACTTGGAGAGCTTTTCCAGGCGAGTCCAATGCTCCAAGGCAATAGAGTGGAGTGAACAAACTTGCGGATTTATAGCGACTCCGTCGTCAATGAGTTTTGGAATGGAGCTCGTGAGCGTCGTGTTGAGCTTGAGCAGATCGGAGTACTGCTGCTCTGACTGATTTTCGAGTTCGCTGATGCGGCTGTTCAGCTCCATAACCAAGGTGGCAAGACGCGCTTCGTTGCTATTGATACGCTTACGCCAATCCCCAGCCAATTCGTTACCTTGAGGGGTGGGAGTAAGTTGCAACGCGGTGATGTGTATGGTGTCACCACCCTGACAAGAAACGTGCCCCACTTCAAGTTTGTTGTTATTATTACATAATAATGATAACAGATATGTGCAATTCAGTCCAGTACAAAGACTCCTGCCGCTCCCATCCCTGTACCGATACACATCGAAGTAACGAGGATCTGCAGGGATTAGATAACATTCCTCTGTAAGCAGACGCGTTGCCAAGCGTACCTTTTGATTCCTCCGGGAGAGTTCATTAAGTCCTGTTACAACCTGTCGAGCTCCGGTACAACGTGAAAGAAGCGAAGGAAGTTAACAAGGATGTCACGATTGAACCAAGAGAGAACTCATCTAGAGGGTGCCCAAAAGCTATTGCTCCTCCATTGACATTGACCTGTCTCTGATGAATCATAGTCTAAGAACGGATAAAGACTATTCTACCTTTTCTCTGCATACCAATTATCGTGTGACATCCAAAAGAACATTCCACAACCACCTACCTTGGTATATCGAGCTTTTTGATTGTATAAACGCATTGGGATGCAAAAGCTTCGTTAATCTGAGATGATCAAGTGGTGTTAGTAGCCAGGGGCGAGTGTCAAAAGAAAAAGGGTTTGACCTCGAACAGATCTACGTCTCGGACAGTGATGTGGCAATCTTTCATGGCCCGGGAAATGGCGTAAACAGGCCCAACTCCCATTATACGCGGGGGCACACCTTGAGAAGATTAGAAACTCAGCAAATGAAGGAAGATTTCACTGACCTGCGAGGGCCGTCGTATGATGTTTTGCATGTACCTTCAGACCTAGTTCTTCGGCCTTCTTTCGAGTCATTAGCAGCACTGCAGCAGCTCCATCTGTGATTTGGCTTGCGTTCCCCCCTGTGGTTGTTGAATTTCCCCACTGCGGAAACGCGGGTTTGATCTTCGCAAGACTCTCTTTCGTTGTCCCAGCCCGTACACCGTCATCCGCATTGACTACGACCACCTTTCGCTGTTCAGTCAAAGGATCTTTCTGGAAAACGGTAAAGGGAACTATTTCGTTTACGAAATAACCTGCTTTCTGCGCTTTCTCAGCACGTTGAAAAGAGGTTGCAGCATATTCGTCTTGCTCTTCACGAGTAATGTTGAAGTCGCTTGCTACGTTCTCGCTTGTCCACCCCATACGTTCCCTGCAGTCTTTCGCCGCTGGATTGATTGATATCAGTTCGCTTTGCAACGGTCCACCCTTATCGGGGCTGAAAACCGCGTGAGATATTAGGTTGAAAGTTCCGAGTTGTGGAACCTACTTTTCAGACATACTCTCCACTCCGACAGCAAGACCTATCTCAATTTGTCCACTACGAATCTGATTGGCAATTGTTGTGATTGCCATGAGACCGCTGGAGCAGAATCTGTTGACCACTTGGACCGGAACTGTGTCCGGAAAACCAGCTGCTATTGCTGCAGCCCGAGCAACATACATGGCGTCAGGGGTAAGGACAGTTCCGACACAAATGTCTCCGACAAGAGATGGATCAATGCCAGAATGTGCGATAGATTGCTGGGCATCGAATGACGATCAGGAGGGAAGTGACCGATTGGTGTTACGCACCTTGTACATCTCGAGTAGAAGTTCATCCGTCCTGTGATACGGAAGATTCAATGGTGGTCGTATTGTGTACCTTAATGATCGACGAACCTTGAATCTTTGAAGCCTCCTTTCTTCGCTTTACAGAGTGGAGAACGAATGGCCATCGTGATGACGACATCATCGGGGCTCTTCCGTTCCAAAGCCGCACGTCCTGAAGACGATCCATTGAGATGAGCGGCGAGTTGCTTTACGCGTTCCATGATAACAATGGGAAAAGACTATACAGGAGCTCGGGGTCAATGTGTATTCAAACAAGATTCATATCTTAGAGGTAAAGTAGGTATATATACAAAAATGGTAATTACATAACACGAAGCAAGTAAATTATGAAATCAAATATGTAAATAAATACCGCTCATGTTGAACAGCTCATGTCGGAGGGCGATCTTGACGTAGTACTTCTCGGATTGTCCTTCGTTGGTATAGCTTGGTATTTGTGCATATGGGCTCTTGGGCTCTTGGGATGCTGGGCTGCGTACGTATAATATATGTCACTCTCATGAGTCTCCAATTGACCTCTTTCAGCCGACGCAGGTATCGAATACGTCCACGGTCTCCCCTTGCCACTTCTGCTTATGCACCAGGCGTTTCTATACTTCGGCCTCTCAAAGGATTAGACACAAATCTTTACGAAAATTTGGAATCCACATTTCAACAGGAGTACCGAAATTTTGAAATTCTTTTCTCGGTCGCAGACGCGAATGACCAAGCTCTTCCTATAGTCCGAGATCTGATATCTAAGTATCCTCACATAGAGACGAAAATCATCGTAGGTGCGACCACGTTTTTAGTGAATATGACGAAAGGCACTTCTGAGCTCGTTGTATAGGGGAAGAAGTAGTCGGCATAAACCCCAAAGTCAACAACTTAATCCGTCCCTATCGGCAAGCTTCTAATGATATATTATGGGTTTTGGACTCAAACGTTCTGGTTCACCCGGATACTCTTGCACGCTCTGTCGATGTTCTCGAGGGTCCGCCTGGATTCCCACATCGCAAAATTGCAGTTGTCCACCATGTGCCGTTCGCATTCGCCAATGAGGCCAAGTTCGGCTCAAGATTGGAAGAGGCCTTTCTCAATACGAATCACGCCAAGATGTATATTGCGATAAACACTGTCGCCATAGATTCGTGCGTCGTCGGTAAATCCAATCTGTATCGTCGTTCGGACATAGAACGTGTCAATGGAACACTCAAACCTCTCTCTGCGGAAGTAATCAACATCGATTCCATGCCTCGGGGTCTCCCCGCATTCGCCCGATTTCTTGCCGAGGATAACATGATTGCGAGCGCACTCTGGCACGAACTGGGACTACGCCACGATTTGTCTTGCGATGTTGCACGCAATGTCGTGGGCAACATGACTCTCGTTGATTATGTTTGGCGCCGGGTGCGCTGGATCCGCGTACGGAAGCATATGGTGCTTGTTGCAACACTGCTTGAACCATTTACAGAGGCCGTTGTACTCTCCATCATCTCAAGTTTATCATTCAGATACCTCTTTGC
The DNA here is from genome assembly GCA_017657335.1 of Termitomyces titanicus. Lineage (NCBI taxonomy): Eukaryota > Fungi > Basidiomycota > Agaricomycetes > Agaricales > Lyophyllaceae > Termitomyces > Termitomyces titanicus. The sequence goes on along the minus strand of JAGGAX010008421.1, from coordinate 23,514 downwards.
CATTCCGGTATGGATCACCATCATTCTCCATTATAGCATCTGGTTATCTATTGATCTGGATGTTTACACATCTCTCGCTGGGCACCCTTTACCAGCTCTCATTCGCTGGGAATTTTTAGCTGCCTGGGTTGCTCGTGAGTCGCTTGCATTACCCATATTTCTATTTGCAATACTTGGAGATGAAGTGGTATGGAGGGGCAATCGCTACCAAGTACTCAGAAACGGAGAGGTCCAGCGGGCGTCTGACCAATCAAATTGGTTTCGGTGGTCCATAATACGGAATTCTGTAGATGACTACGAACCTGTCATGCAATCTTTTCATTAGTACCACTTTCCGCTGATTCTTGGCAAGCTCATGAGCTTAAGTCAGTCTGTCATTTGCATGATATTCCATGGATCAGACTGTAAGCAGTCCTGCGTATGCCTACAGAACTGTACAACCAAAAGACAGAGTTTCTTTCAAGCTATCCTCCCAATATCTTGCTCAAAAGTTTCTTAGTATCTCCTCACCCTTTTCTCTACATCATGAATAATTCTTCTGCCTCTAACACCCAGGCTGGTGCAAGGCTGGTGTGTTTACATTACTCAGACCCTTGATTTGTGATCTTACTAGTACTACCTTTTAGCATTGCTACTTAGTTTTTAGTCCTCAATACAACTTGGGGACGTATACTGGCACTGGTGCCAGTGAGCAGAGGCTCTGGCATTCCATGAACTTGCATAGAGTCACAGTAAGTGATGACTCATCTCGTTCAGATCAATTTAGCGTCTATGTACGTCGGGAAAGATGCCTGTTGTTGCAGGCTATCCCAATTGAATGTTCGCGTCACTGACAATGGACAACTACAAACTACCTCCTGTCAATAACCATTTACTCGAGTCCTCTTTGCGAAACATGGCTTTACAAAGGAACGTGAATCTTGTTAAGACCCCCATAGCCATCGGCACTAATTACCAGTTTTACTCTTCTGAAGACAAAAAAATGGCCATCATCTGCCGTGCATATTAAAATACTACATGTGTAGATACCTAAGATCCTATCCGATGTCGTCTGAAGGCAGCTTCGACGTCTGACGTTGTATATTCCAGATTGATACCAGTATTGGAGTAGCATTGAGCGATCCTCTTATTGAAGATATCGGTCATCCTCAGAAGCTCCTCCTCACAAGCCTTCCAGACTCCGACAAGCACCGTACCAGGAACAATTCCACCACTCTCTTCCGAGATTGTCTTCCCAGACGCTTCTGCAAAGTGTTTTCCAACGCGCACGAAGAGAGTGTCAACATATTTTCGTAGTTCCTTGGAGTTATAATCCCGGACAACCTTGCGAAATGAGTTTTTATTATATATGTTGTTGCTCGCAACTTCGGTGGGAGCAGTAGTCTTCAGTAGGCGCTCTACACCTTCGAAATAGTCCTTGAAGCGTGTTTTGAACGCCACATTGGGAGGGAACAACGTAAATAACGTACGATGATTTTGGAAAAAGGTCGTCTGAGTACAATTTTAATATATGCACCCAGATTTTCATCATAAATGGCCTCTGCTCGGCGACAAAATGCATTGACGGAACCGGCCTCCAACATCGAAGTTTCAGCAACGAAATGGTGCATATTTTCTGTGGTAGCCCATAGCACGGTGAGCTCTTCAGAAGGCAAGGTGACGAAACATACCTATTAGAATGACATGATAATTGAGTTGACCTTTGTCTTCGTCTTCTCCGTCCATCTTCGCCATCTGTTTTAGAGATTCAAAGATTGACTGGGCAATCTTTTCATATGCTGTGTCCACATTGGCGCGTATTTCGAGACCGTCAGCATCGATGAGCTGATTTTCCACTAGACCAACATATATTGGAAATTGTTTCACGAAGTGAGCCACCCCCCGCCGTTTCTTGCTGCTTAGCTTAGTTTGTTCGATGTCGGTTATTTGCTCTTTCTAAACTCAGGTTTAATTTCTGGAAGGCAGAATTGAGCCCCGAACTTACGACATGACGTTCGAAGATGCCTTTGAGTCGGATGTGTTGCTTTTCCAGCATCGTCACGAAAAACTGATTCCCTCTGTCTTTTGCATCCACGAAGAAACGCTCGAGGCATGCGATAATCCCAATGACTTCCCTGTCCCGAGAAGGTCATAATGAAGTTAGACCTGTAAAACGTTTCTATGCTTACAGTTTGTCTTTTTCCAGCATACTGTCGAGCCAGATCTTGAGCTCGGCAAGCAAGAATCCAAATATTAGATCCATGGAACCACGAACTAACTTCAGTGTTGATTGACTAAGGCTAACACCCCGTGCCGCTTGCCGCCTGAAGTAGTTATCAAGGCCCATATAATCTGCGAAGGTCAAACCAGCTTCGTTGATTTGAAGAAAGTCAGTGATGAATTCGTTTTCCCGATGAATGGCCGGTGCCATTTGCTCAAGAACAAGATGAAAGACCTAAAATATTATTGGGGTGCTGTGCTCGGTGGAAATGTGATATCGACTGACCTCTGACGCTCTTGAATTACCGTCTGTTATTTTGTCTTTATCTCTATTTCGCCCTTCAATAGGAGACCGTATAATAGTTCCCGCTCGACGCATGCCCGCAGTACCTTTCGATATTCCAGCTGTGGCAGCTGAACTGAAAACTGGCGTCCCTGGCCATGATCATTTATTCAAGGATGATAGTTAACGAAGGACAAACTATGGTCATGTCCCTCCGGAGCTTTTTTCACGAAGGTAGCATAGGTTGAAAACAACGTTTTCATCTGCGCGCCATGTAACTCACTGGCGACCGAAAAATATGCCTGTCAACTCGTGTTTTGTAAATATCGACGAGTCTGTCTTAAATATTGACGCACTGCACAGAGTTTTGCGTAGATAGTCTCATCCATTTCTTTTAAATAAAGCACCAAGCCTGAATATCGCCCAAGATAAGCCTCCATTTCCTCATGTGAGATCAAAGTTGGCTTGTTGCGCCCTAACACAAAACTTATTCCGGTCGTGTCGCCTAGCAGTAAAGTCGACTGATTTTTGTGTGTAAGAGAGTAGGTTAGATAACAGAAATATAACACACCCGCGCAGTAAACATAATTGACAGAAAATCGAACATTCGCTTACAGAATTGAGCGTTATGAGTACGATATTCTTGGAGCCGCTCCATCGTGGCGGCCATGTCTACAGCACTCAGATTAATCAAGGAATGTGTCAAATAATAAACCACCAGTGAAGTACCAGTATCGCGTCCGGCTTGCAGCGCTTTGTAGAGTTGCGCTGCAGCTTCCTCCAGCCGTTCCATACTTTGAGACTTCTCCAGGGATTCCTGTGTCAATGTGACGAGTGATTTTTGATCAACATTCACAGTTTGCTACAATAATGTCGCTTGAGAATTTCCACGAGACTGGGAGAAAGGTGCAAACCAAAAGGTTTTCAAGCTCGGCCAGCAAAGCTCGCTGATTTTGGGTTTGGACCTGTAAGCCTCGGTTTTGCGATTGAATGTACAATATGTCATCGCTAACGGTCTGAAAGGTTCACTGATATTGGTGAATTCGGGCAGTGAAACGGATTCTCTCACGTTGAGATGAATCTTGTAGGACGAAACAAGACTATCCATATTATCCAGTTCGAAAACGGCTTCATCTAAATACTTGAGCACTATGCCTATTCGATCATCAGATTCTAGGAAGGAGTGTATGTTGGCCTAAATGCTAATTCAGTTGCATAATTACACTTAAAATGGTAAAACTACCTTTTCAAGAGCCATTAATTCATCGAGGAGCCGAGCCTCTATAAGGTCTGCAGCACCTCTCGAGGATTTCCTGGTGATAACGTCATCACTTGCCCATTCGTAACCTTCGATCATGTCTTCGACATTAGCCATAGTCGCCGAAGTATTCTCGTCTTCGCCCTCAGTATCCACATTGATGTCCGTACTTCCCGAAAGCAATCGATCGAGAGTACCTTGATTGGCAGGATCGTAAAAAGATATACGAGCATTTTGGTCCCGACGAGCTACGGTCTCAGAAATGGGAAGGACATTATTTTGTTGATTCTGGGACGTCCGTATCCGGACAGATGCTGATAACGGGGGACTAGAGCGATAAGATGACACTTGATGTGGAGTTAAGCTGCTATCCACGGATTGTGGAAGTTTTTCAGGAAAGGAAGGACTAGAAGTCGCTTGTGGGTTGATTGTTACCGTCCCAGTGTCTGCATTTGAAGGACGCAAGATTTTGGAACGGCTTCCAACTGGCTGAAGAGGTATACTGACTGATGGTGGTCGATTGGTAGGGGAATCTCTGACATTGGTTGTCGGATGAGCAACCGAACGGCTAGTGTTAGTGCCGGGAGATGGTGCTCGTGACATAGACCCTGCTCGTAAATGTGTTTGAGTTGTTGGAGACGATAGAAAATCGCTCTCTCTCTCGATCAGCGAAGGAGTATGAGGCCGCAAGTTACTGGAGGACCTTGTAGCCGTGCGAGTGTCTGCATAGTGATTGAGGGGTAGAAGAAACTGTCATACATTATGGCTTACCTGAGGATAGTTGAGGATTCTGGAAACCTTCGAGCCGTAGTGCAGATCCTGGTGCAACAACGTGGAACAGTTGTATAAGGGCATCTAGGAAATTAGCTTGATCCAATTGGTTCTCCGTCTGCCACCGGTATGTTCGAGACAGAGTAATGTTGAAGGAGAGAGGCTTCAAAAGGAAATGTATCATTCGTTCAAATTCCAAACGTGCAAGGACATACGTTGACGACTTGTAGCCCTCGAAGTTCTGGTAATCTCCACGTCTTGCCAACAGAAAATGTGCCATTCGTATTGAGCTTTGATTTGTGAATGAATCCACTCCCGTTACTGGCCTCTAAGAACTCGTCGATATCACTGTATCATAAGACTATCCTGCTATCACGTACGGGATAGAAGTATGTAGCGTGGCTTCCGTCCACCACCTTCCGGTCCAGCATCTTCCCAGATCTTGACGTGCGAAACATATGTTTCCTCAAGATTTCCTGACGCATTCCTTCTGGAAAAAACCGAAGAAATTATCTTTTGACGTTGATCTGCCATGAGGAAAGAACAATGGGCTTCAAACTCCAATCCAGGGCGTAGCCCACCGAGGTCGTAACAAAAGAGTATCTATGGATACTGCTTATTACTTGGTTCAGCTCAGGTGTCAATCACTAGCACGTGACCTAATGCATTGAGTATTTATTATTAATATACGACGTCAGGTTGTTCTCTCCTTTGACAACTCTGGAGAACAAGGGTTCTCCATGGTTGCTGATCAATGGCCTCAAAACAATACCGGGTCAAGCCAAGCTTACGACTGGGATTCTGTTTGGAACAATTATAAGATCTTATTATGGCCTTCTACCTGTCGGGAACCTTAAATGTTTTACCCACCTTTTCTAGTACTTACTGTTTTGCTTCTACTCAATCCCTCTTGGATCAACCAGTCCACCTCTTATGAAATATGAAATCCATAACCTTCGACTCCAACTGCACCAACAACCCACTTCAGTGTTTCGCTCTGCTTGCCCTTGATCACGCCTCTGCATCTCTTACTACGTCGACAAATATGAATAATCCCTACCACCGTATATTAACCCGAAGCCTTGCTACGAAGCCACGGGTTACCATCAGTTCATTATACGAAGACCCCCGGCGTCCAAAGCCATCCAAAAGAGTCCCCACAACGTCTGATATCTCTTGTAAACCAACTTTGAAACGCTGTAGCAAGGTTCATCACCGAGTGACTAGACGACACTCAAGTCCATTCGCACAAGAGACGAAACGAAAGGAACAGATTGTCCAGGCATCAAAAATAGTCACCGTGGATAATTCACCTGTCAATCCTCGACAGTACGCTCTGTTACGCATAATTTACGACAATATAACTAGGCATCCTATGCGTCACTGGGTAGTCTTGATCGCTATCGTCATAAACCGGTGAGTATCGACTATAGTATAATATTGAAGCGCCTGACTAGTCTCAAGGACCCCAAGTCAGGTCATAAACTGGTTTGCGAATCAACGACAGGCAGATGGTCGAGGGTTGCCAGTTCCCGAAGAAGTTGAAATTGACAAAAAGATCCATCTGTTGCAGCCAATATCTAAGCTATGCCCAGGAGAAACCTGGTCAGACAGCTTTTTTGAAGGTATCATCAGAGTCTGTTATTTTTACATCACATACAAATATAAAGTTATTGGATGTCAATAATATATATACCTTCTTCCTCCAATAGCAAATTCATATTAGTAGTTGGACATTTCAGCACTGGTTATCCATACCTTACACTTGTGTTCATCAAAATAGGCATACTTGCGTACAAATTTACAGTTGTCGGGGCATACCATAGATTTCAATATGGATATGTAGTGGTGTTTATTGGCACTAGCACTCGATCTTTGCCCCCGCCATCGGGTGTTTCATCCCTGAGGCCTGAGTAACTGAGTACTGAATGGGAATGGGATTCACTTAGTCCTCAACCACGAAGGTAAGACCTGGGTAGGAGGCTGGGTTTTGTCCAGGTTTGCCTACCAAAAAATGCTGCTACCAAGTGACTTGATAAAGAAACCATCTATCGTCGTAAGTAGGAAGTGGATCGTAGGGATGATAACATCAACTTGAATATCTGCATTAGATAGCAAAGACACAATAGTCTCACTCTTCTCAGCGACGAATTTATCTCTTCTAGATAGAAAGCTTCGGAATGATTGAATATCCAAAAGAAGTTTACACAAGTCGTCGGTCTGTCATTGTTCGTACAATGCAACCTGTCCCTGCAATCTCTGTTAGCTAATGACACATTTGACAATCAGTCTCAACTCAGCAACTCGAACACTGAGTGGATGACTTACCTTTTCATGCCATCCAAGCAGTACGCTGCCACTGATGTCTCCCCATCCTGGCATCGCCATCCCTTTGTATAAGTACTTCATGAGCGTATCCTGTGCATCTTGCGATAGTACTTTGATGACAACGGGTATATCAGTGGACTTTGTCGTGTTCAGAATGGCAAGCAAGGTTTGCAGTGTGATGTCCTGCCATTTCATTGAGCGAGAGCTAATCCACCAAAGGGATCTATGTGCACCTTTGCCTGGTCAACGTTAGGGCCATAGGGTACGTTCTCTAAAATCGTAGAAAGCGCTTGCACAACATCGTTTCTGCGGGATACAATATGCCTCGAGTCTGTCAACGCGAGACTTTAACCCACCTCGCCAGTAAGGTACGGACGGTGGCTTGTCGTTGCTTCGCCTCTTCTAGTACTTGCGAAGGTCCTCGTGGATCTGTATCGTATAGCTCGGACTCGCGAAGAACATCCTCATCGTATTGGTCGACATCGATTTTGCGAAATGCTGTATCCATTATATCTACCAACAGAATACTCATCCAAACAAAGTTCACACTTTGTCCATATTTGTTCCGTTTGACTTATCCCCATCCAGACCACATAACTTATCGGAATTTCTTACTATGTATACTTTCCGCAGAACGTTAGTATTGGGTCTCCCAAAGCTCTACAATTGGTATGTACTAGCAGTGGATGAGATACTTACATTTATTAAGAGATGCATATGTATCTTTATTTTAACAAACTTCGAGTCGTACATGTTCACAGCCTGATAATTGTTAGCATAAATGCGTTCGTATATGTACATACAGTATTACGATATGATCGTAAAATGGTTGAAAAGGATTTGTCCAATTTTCCTGGGTGAGAAGAACTCTCATCTCGGAATTGTTGTCAGCTTGAAGAAATGTGACTGTAGCTAGTAATGGAGTTAGTTGTTTGTTGCAGGTCGTTGACATATTTCCAAATCGGTGGTTCAATTTGTTCCTGTGGGTTCAAGTTGACCACCTTCCCCGCAATCTCCTTTCCCTTGCCCTGCCAAAACTTCTGAGCAGGATGGACTCCAGTGGAGGTGCCTCAGCACCCCAAAAGTTGGAGATCGACGAGAAGCCAGAGAAACGCGATACCAAACCGGCGGTTAAAACCCTCAACCGTGTTCCCCGTATGTTCCCCCCATCCGTCACCGTCAGACTTTAATACTGAAAATATTTTCATGGTACACTCAGGAGCCTGTGTTAGCTTATTTTCACTGTTTACATGTGCACAGCTCATCGCTCCCAACAGAATGCCTGTCGGAAACAGAAGATGAGATGCGAGGGTGCTGATAACCCTCCTTGTAAACGGTGCCGCAACACCAACCTCGAATGCCTGTTTGAGAAACCATCTAGAGAGGCTACTCTTACCGGAGAAGCTGGCCTTGAGTAAGTGGACAACGCAGACGTTGACTGCTCGCTCGCATTACTAACGCCCTCTGGTTAGGCGTATTCGAAGTTTGGAGGCTCACGTTGCTGATATTCGCCAAACTCAAACGACTATCTCGAATACACTCACAGAACTAGTCGCTCATTTGCGTGGTATAAATCTAAATGCACGATCACCTTCCGTATTCCCTCAACCTTTTCATCAACACTCACCCAACATGAATTCACCATCGATGTCGACACCGACTGCAACCCATCAACATATGTCCGAAATGCATCCATCACCCCCAGGGGTTCCGGGTGCATTCTCTTCGTCTCACCAGGTCTTTTCGTGTTTAAAAAGCCATGTCACAATGCCTGACTTCACCCATCAGGGTTCCATGCCTCCTCCAGTCCCATCCACTACTGACTCAAGTTTTACAATGATACCCCAATCATATGCCAGTCATCAGGGCCCCCATGCTTACAACCATGGCTCAGGGCAAGGCCCAGTATTGCCTCCGTTTTCCAGTATCTCGTCCATGGGACCTCCTACAGCACAGAACAATGTTTCTTCTCTTCGATACCAAGCCCCGGAAAACCAACATGCACATACCATGTCACGGAATCAAACATCTGGCATAAAGAGGCATGCCACATCAAACGCAGCCAGCGCGAATTCGTCTGATATTGATGACGAAGACAATGGAGAACTGCCTGCCTCCGGTCTTGTCGCACCGTGGGAAGTACTCAGAGGATTAGCTGATGTAGCTATTGAAAGAGCTGCTAAAGTAAGCATAACGAAATTCAGTTATGCAAACTCCGATATATTTCCTTCTGAATTAGGAAAATGGAGATAGCAGTGGAACGCACAGTCGCGCCCGCACACCATCCCCTGACAGACAGGGGAGGCCCTCCAAGCGCAGAAAAATCCGTCACAAACACCGTAACTTGACTTTCCCTGATGGTAACTTCATTCAAACTTGGTCTCCCGTCTCGTTAATCGCAGTCATTCGCAGTGGTGACAAAGCACATCATTTCAGAGGACGAAGCGCGTGAACTTTTCTCCATGTTGGTTCTTTCTATGTGATCTGAGCGGGTTCTCACGCTCCATAACAGTTTCTATCGCGGATGTTCAACCTTTTTGTAATTGTCTTCTTCTCACTGCTTGCGCCGTCAACTTACAATGATTGCAGACCTGTCTTTGATGCGGCTCACGACACCTTCGATGCTCTTCATGAGCGTTCTCCTTTCGCTGTCGATTGCATTTGCATGGTCGCAGCACGCGTTCGCGATGGTGGAGGTGTGTATTCTAAATTTATCCCTGCCTTGTTGATTAATATGCGACAGCTACTCCGAGCGATGTTCATATCGGAATTCTTGAAGAAGTCCAGACAATCTCCTGCGCGACCCTCTTTGCACCTGTCATGCGAAGCGAAGCAGTCCAGGCGATGAGTACGTGTATTGTTCTTATCTCATATCTGTCAATTTTGACTAAAACTATTCAACAGTCCTCGTTGCAGGCTGGTCTGACAATGGTTGGTTGAGCGGCGGTCATGCGGTGCGCATGGCTATGGAGCTATGTAAGCCTTTATTTACGTAGGCAGCTTCTCATTTCTTAGATTTGCCACAGCAATGCATAAAGCTTGGCCACGACTCCTTCGACGCATGAAAGCTCACAAGGCAGATCCTGTCGAAGACAGAGAACTTGTGGTCGCTGCTCGCACGTGGTTTTGTTTATATCTTTTCGAACACCAGTCAGTCTCGCCACCATGATTCACGATGAAACCTAATGAGTGTGTTTGGGTAGGCTTTCCTACGGTACTGGACGACCAGCTGTTTTAAAGGAAGACGAAACCATACATGAATGCCGATTGCTTCTTCAGCATCCTTTGGCAATTGAGGACGATATGCGCCTTGTCTCCACTGTCGAACTCATGGCTATTCGAGAGAGAGTTCACAATGCCATGTCTCCTATTGAAGGCCCCGTTAGAGAAGAGCACTTTGCACGACTACGAGATGCAGATACCGAATTTACTAATTGGTTCAAGGTCTGGGATCACGCGTTCTCCCAGAAATACGAGGATGCAGGTCTGCATCATCCTTGTTATACGTACGGGCTAGCAGCGATTAACTGTCCGATCCAGCATTCTATCGCCAAAGCCTGCAAATTCAACATTTACATGCTGAGCTCTTCCACAATGCCACTGCTTTGAGGGGTATCAATGGACCCGATGATGTTCAGAACATGCCTCCTTCGCAGCGGCAGCTTGCTATCCGCTCCATTCAAATTGCCCACCAGGGATTGGAAATCACTGTTAACTCTCCCGCTTACCGGGAAGGTATGAAATATGGTCCGTAGTTTACCTTGTCTCTTTTGAAAATTTCACAACGCGTCTCCTTCAGCTGTTCATTATACCCACGCAACAGCAACGTTTGCTGCATCATTTCTTCTGCGTTTAGCCCGACTATTGTATGTGTTCCAAGCTTAACCCTCAAAGTCGTCGTAACAGATTTCTGACTAGCCCAAATGACTGTAACGTGGCCGACATAAGGAACCAAGTCGAACGATTGGCTAGTCTGATGTCGGAAGGTAAAACAGTAAACTCGGTCTAAGATTACGTCTCTGATAACTAAGTCGCAAGTTCCCGGCAAACGTTATGCATTGACACTTCAGCTGATGCTGAAGCGCTCGAAGAAGCGAAAACCGGGATCGACATCCCGTTCTCCAAAAAACACACGCGAACCTTATCGACCAATGCCAATGGCTTTAGATCATCCTCTCGGGGGTATGTCAGGTCCCGGTCCAGTTCCCCATCAAAGACATCAAGAACCGTTTGCGTCTCAATACGATACCTCGCTTTCCGACCAAATGCACAGTCAACACGTAGGTAGCGGAGGTTTATCGCATCAACATCATGTACCGCACCATCAGCAACAGCAAATGCAACATCAAACCTACCAACATGGCATCCCGGAGGCGGAGCATATCTGGCGAGGATTTGAGGCGACGGCAAATGAGCAGCTACCTGTTTGGATATCCGATCAAAGTCTGGGTGGAAACTCTTTCACGCAGAACGGAATGGATGCGTTCTTGTTACCCAACGACTATATGCCACCTGCTCCTCAAATCTGGTAGTATGCTTTCTGTATATACGTTTTGTATTTTTCGACAGACCGCCACCCTTATGTAATTGCCATATTGAATTTGTAGCCAATTATGACGCTTCTTGTTCTTGCTTATCATCCTCATGCCTAAAAGAGACGTGACGAAATGGTCATCGGTAGTGGACACTCTTCGTCCTCTTCGTAATATTGTCTGCACAAAGAACACAGGAACCACCATTGTTAACAACATCGAAGGTTAATATCATGTCGACCGAGACTACGGAGTTCTTGACCCCTTGAACAGATGTGATGAACAGACGAAAATTTATTTTGAAACTTGCCAAAGCTTTGCTCTCCTTTGGAGCGCCCTCTCATCGCATCGAATCACAGCTCAAGGCAGCCTCTGATATACTCGACACTCAGGCCGGTCAGTGACTTCTTCGGTCCCACCACATGTATTTTGATTGTATATCATTCAAGAATTCGTTCACCTCCCAAACATGATCATTGTTTCTATACGAAATGGGGATACCAGATCTAGTCGCACACATTTCGTGCGCGCCACAGGACGTATTGCCTTGAGCTCCCTCCACAAAGTCCACATGATCTATCGCGATGTGTTGCACGACAATATGGGTGCTGAGGCTGGGACTGAAGCTCTCAGGAAACTCTTGCAGTCTCCTCCCATTTACCCTCTTCTTGTTCGCTGTGCTCTTGCCTTTGTTTGCGCCGCCATCATATGTGTTCTGTCATTTGGAGGATCTGCGGTTGACTTGTGGATCAGTGGAGCCTGCGCATGCTGTTTACAATATCTTGGGTTGAATGGAGCAAACAAAAGCTCCATGTATGCAAATGTGTATGAGTGCGTCGTTTTACATTTCTAACACTTTCTCGCTGGGGAACTGAATTTGCGCCAGGATATCTGTCTCGATTATTGTTGCATTTGTAGCTCGAGGTTTAAGCAGTATTCCTGGCCATCTATTTTGTTACAGTGCAATATCTTCTGCTGGAGTAGTTTTGATTCTGCCAGGATTCACCGTGCGTGAGTGACTTTCAATATATACACTTTCTCCACTCACAATCCATTAATCTTGTTGGCTCTGGAATTCAGTAACCAGCGCTCTTGAACTCATGTCCAAAAACATCTTCTGTGGGTCTGTAAGGATCGTGTACGCTATCATATATACTTTGTTCCTGGCGAGCTTCCTCCTCACCAAGTCTCGATCATCACTGCTCACTCACTCAATCATGTTCTAGGGTTTCGGCCTTACCATAGGATCGGATCTGTATCTGGTCGTAGATCGACGTGCTCGTCACGCATATTATCGTGGCAACACCCCTACAGATATGATCTACACACATGGAACCTTTATGATGGTCAATGGAACGATGCCTTTCAAGTCTATCCCTGGAGTTCTAGCTCAGGGAAATTCCAGCCAGATTTTGAACCTTATCAAAGGTGACTGTCTATAGCAGGTTGCGGAAATGTCCTCTTAGCTCTCTTTAAAGGCTGTCCGCGTGATGCTTCCGAACCTTGGTTCAAGCAACCGCTACCGTGGTGGACTATGTTCTTTCTTGTACCAATTTATTCGACGTGCTCTTCCTTGTCCAATCTTCAAGCGTGGAATCAATGGCAGCTTTTAGTGATGGTGTCGTTTTCCTGTTGTGCCTATGCTGCAAATCGAGCCACAAGTATAGCTCTTCCGGGAAGAATCGATATTATCTCGGCCACTGGCGCTTTCGTTATTGGAACACTTGGAAACCTTTACTCTCGACTGGTCCGTGGAACAGCTTTCACCTCGATGGTTACAGGTGTCTTGTTTCTGGTTCCTGTGTGTTAAAGTATTTGGTGGAGGCTGCCGCTCATGTCTAATATCTTTTAACTAGTCTGGAATAGCTCAAGGAGGTGGGTTAACGCAGACGTACCATAGCTCAGCCGAACAATACTCCGGAGGTTTCTCGCTAGCTTTACGCATGATATCTGTCGCTGCAGGTGTTACGATAGGTTTGTTTGTGAGTCAGGTTATTGGTATGTTGACTGTTCCATCGCTGTTCCATGTCTTTTTTGTTGACTTTTGGTAGTCTATCTTTTCGGATCCAGGAAGAATGTTGCTCACTTTGCCTTTTAATCACGGTTATGTTATCAAAGCATCTGCGTTTTTGTTGAATTATACGCAACTGTGATTACTATATTGAAACCAAGATGATGGATTAGGATAGAAATACGTAGTACTATAAGAATGTCTATGATATTCATGTCAATTCAGCTCAACAACTGCTCTAACTCTTCCAGCCTCCGTTGCAACAATTCCGCCTTGCTGTAATTTTGACCGCCGAGGGTCAAATTGGCAAGGTCAGCTTTCTTCCTCTGTACTTCCAACAGTCGAGCCTCTATTGAGTTCTCAATTATCAGTTTGACTGTTGTAACAGGCCTTGTCTGTCCAAGACGATGCTAAAGATACTCGTCAGAACTTAACACCATAGCAATGCTAGTTCAATCTACGCACAATACGATCCACTGCTTGATTCTCAACAGCAGGATTCCTTAAGTTGAGGTTAGCTCCAGGTGGATAAACCTTTGCTGACATGGCATACCAGTAAGGATCCATTAGATACACTCGCTGCGCGGCGGTAAGATTCAAACCGACACCCCCTGCCTTCAAACTAACCAACAGAACTTCACACCGTGGGTTGTATTTCAACTCGTCCATGGCCCGCGTTCGATCATCCCGTTTCATTGTGCCGTCTAATCGATCGTATTGAATACCGTGCTGCTCTAAAGCATCCTCGATCCTACCGAAAGTTTAGTTAAGACCTTTCTTGAGGAAGATTTAGACACACTTGTCAAGCATGGTGGTCCATTGTGAGCTGAAAAATGATTAGAGCTTCTCTGGATCGTGCAGGCAAAGTCGAAGACGAAGACGTACAACACAACAGTTTTCATCACTCCATCATCCACTTGATTTCCTTTGTCGTCGATCATTTGAACCTCAATAGAAGAAGGATCGTAGTTTGTCGAGTAAGGATTCCCCCGAGAGAAATTCATGAGATCAGCCATTAGCGCGTTCACCTTCGTAGACGAATGAAAAGGTTCTATAAAAGCTCCTTTTTGCCTCTTTTCACGCTTTTGAGGCTTCTTCTTCGTAGATGTTGTATCCAATGACTCGAGTTTGATTTCAACCGCGTCCGATGGCGCAAGTTCAGTTTGACAGGCGGAACAAGACCGTCGAGAACCAGGGTCCACGTTTGGCCACCCATTGCATATAGAATTCCGATAGCACTCGAGGCAGAAAAGGTGTTGGCATCGCGTCAAGATGGGTCGTGGACTGCTTGGACTACTGGCACGAGTAGAGCCTCGTGAAACAGGGCCTTTGCCCTTACGACCTCGTTTCGCAATCGAGGGGCCGTCGACCTCGAGCCCGTCCCCTTGGGTATCAGCAGATATGTAAAGCTCCCCGCCACACTCAACGCACTGCGTTGTTGCCGATTCGCGTAAGATGGCGAAAATAGCTGCGGCACGTGTTGCATTCAACCCATCCTTCGAAATATCAGCGAGAAGATCGTCATATGACGCCGTAGATTCTTGAGAGACAGTTTGATCAGGGCCTTTGCCTTGGACCAATTCAAAGTGGTCGCAGATCTGACGAAGCCGCAAAATCTTCTGAAGAATACCGACGTAGTTTTTCATCACCTCGTTTTTCGATGTCATTTCCGTGAATTCTGCTTTGGATTCGTTGAAGAACTGGTCGTAAATTCCCTGCTCCTTGGGGCCAAATTTGAGAAGACGTAGCTCATCTCGTCTAGGAGGCAAAGCAAGAATTCTCTGACCGTCTTGATTTTTTGTTTCTTTGGTTCGACGAAGGGTGATGCACTTCATTATTGTCTGAAGACGCGCGATTCCTAGCGCTTGCCCGAATTTCACGGGGCTACCGACGAACTCCGTCCATATATTCCTGTCATTGAATGGTTCCAATCGAAGGAACTTGATGAGAGCAAACACATCGTCCAACTTGTTTTGCACCGGGGTTCCAGTCAAACACAGACGTCGGTCGGCCAGTAAATCACACGATGCGCGGCTACCAACAGTACCAGTTTCCTTGATGGAGCTATACGAACGTATATCAATACAAGGGAAATTGAGAAGAAGTAATACTGACTGTGCTTCGTCGAGGACGACACGAAACCAGTGAATACTCTGGAGGGCACTAGCTACTTCACAGTTGCTGGTCCCAGTCGAAGCAGATTTCTTTCTTTTCAGACCACTTTTTTTAACTTTTGGTACCCTTAAAATTTGGTTCCCATGCTCGTCAAAGTCAACTCCAATCGTCGTATCACTACTGGCACCCTCATCTTCATCTTCATCCGCAAGAACTGTGCATCTGTTTTGCTTTGAGAATTCGGAGGCCAGTGTGGCAAACGTTGTGATAACACAGTCAAAGTCAGCGAGAAATGCAGGATCCGGCCTACGCGCATTGCCATGGTATATGTAGACCCGCAGAGGAGCACCCGAACGAACTCTTGGGGGTGGCTTGACCTCGGTGTCGTCGTCCATAGATGTCAATGTAAGACTAAGCTGTGACATGGACTGAGATGGTGTGGAGGGTGCACATGTGCCTCCACTGCCTCCAAAGACTGTCACTTCGCCATTCCAGTGTTCTCTGAACTGATCTTCCCAATTTGACACCGTCGAAAGAGGGCACACGATAAGAGTTGCGCGACTTTTTGTTTTGATCCGCGAGGCGCGTACATACTCTGCTTCAAGTTTCTCTTGCATCTTGACATTTTTAGTCTTCTGTTTTTGTGAAATAACGGGATCTGGGGCAGGCATTCCCCAGACACTGCCAGAAAAATGACTGGGATCTACGGAATCATTGTTCCGAGGAGAAGGAGGAGGAGGAGGGAGATCCAAAGGTGTCGCCGCAAAAGTTCTTGCCGATTCAAGTGTAGCTGCGATGAGAGAAACACAAGTGATTGTCTTCCCGAGACCCATCTATCGTTCTTCCATGAGACGTCGATTTAGATATTAGAAAGAAGAAATATACACTTACGTCGTCCGCAAGAATTGCACCCTTACTTTCATAAGGTTTCTGTACAACCTCTTTCTGCGTAACAATATGAAACCAGGAGACCTGTCCCGACAATGGGTTTGTGCGTGACTGCCAAAGAGAAGAAAAATTTCCGTTAGGGTCAGGTTTCTCTCGTTCGCGCTCCAGCAGAAATGTAAGGGCTTTCTTTTGATGAGGATACAATTTTGTAGCAACTTCTGGCACTTTGAAAGCACGAGCAATGTGATTACTGGGTGTCGTGGTTGATAAATCGATAACCATTCACTCACCTGGTTCTGTCTCCATCAACTCATCTCCATCTTTTAAGACTTTGAAAACCTCATCAATCTGACTCCTCTGCACCTCAATGCTCTTGCCTGCCACGCCCGGGGCGGTCCACCGGGCATCATTGCTCGAAGGCGGGCCATAAAGTCGATTTTGAGCCATGATTGGGCGGTTATGGCCTCCCGGTGGTGGGTTGTGAGGGTTATGATAATGAAAGTTGGCAAGCCGTTGAGTGTCATAAGGGGGTGTCGGGTGATCGAGGAGAAGAGCGACCTGACGAAGATAATCTCCAACAACGGGTATATTTCCTTTCGGAGTGTAGACAAGCATCTGGAGAGGAAGTATAGGGAGCTTAAGGTGAAAAAGATTAAATCTAGAATCTGAGATACAGGTGAAAATCCTACATTTGTTGTAGGTCCTCTGCGTACTTTAGCGTCGACGCGAATAAGACCCCTCCCCAGCATGGGGCCTATGGTCGATGCAACTTTTTGCTCGACGACTGCAAAGGCTTCGCCAGGAATCTGTTCTCCGTTCGGGCCTCGTGCTGGCGGCACCTTAATGTGGACTGTCTCCACCGCACCATGTCTGGCGGGGTTGTGTTCGTACTGTAGACGGACGGGAACCCACTCCGAATCGTTGGAGGGATCTTGTGAGTGCAGATAGGGAACCGGATAGAGTACGAGAGCAGTTACATTGAGCTGGCCAATGCACACAGGAGTTTTGGGGGGTAAGTCGGGAGGTAAACTAGACGCCGGGACATGGTGCTGCTGGAAGGACGGTGGAGGAGAAGGTGAGCCTGTGAGATCTATAACTTGTCGATTAGAAGGTACGGGCGTCGATGGTGGGCGGGTGAAGGGCGGGGTCATATGTGGAGCATCAAGCTGAGATAATTGTACCTGTGAGTGGCGAGGAAGAAGGAAATCAGACGGGCCAGCGAAAGCAGGACGATATGAATGGTGAAAAGGGCTTGAATTTGCCAAACTGCTCTCTGAGGCGGGAATTCCAGAGTTCTGATTGAAGCTGGGCAATCGCGACAGAGAACTCGAACGTGCGTCATTCTGATTCACAAAAATGCTCGGACCACTCGAGTGATCCAATTGCGTGGTGGATGTATCCATGCGTAGGCGTTTGGCAGAGTGCTCCGTCCTGTAATGATCATTGGAATCGTCCTCGTCCTGCGTCAGGTCTATATGGGTCGGTTGACTGAAAGGAGATGCAGAGAGCATTGACGTAGACGGTGTCGGCCCGAGGGCGCTCTCAGTTGCCATAAAACAAGCAGTGACGAAGAATTGCTGCTCGCGCGGCCGATGGTGAGGAAGGCAGATTACAGTGAAGAACTTAGCTATGATGAGCTCTAGTAATGGCTTCCAATTGCTTTTTCCACGTGATCGTCTCTGTCAGCAAAACTCGTCCACTGACTCAGCCCCAACTCGAGTCTGCTCGCGGCAAATGACGGCACAGTCAACTACTATTTGCTATCTACCTACAAGTTTTATCGTATCCAACGGTTCTACACGTAGTTAATCATAACCTTTCCCACTCCGCTGTTTTGTTCGCCTTGCCTTGAAATGTCCTTTCTTCCCATTTATGGCAGGCGCACCTGCGATGTGCTTCTTGTTTAACAACGTCCCATCGTCTGCGACTGTATTTTGATGTGGATACATTATTGGACGAGTAAATGCCTCCCCGTGACGCAAAGAGGACTGTATGAAGGGTCGCGATGAAAGTGTGCTGTTGTTCTCAAAAAAGTCATGATCAAGAGCCCGAGACTTTAGTCCATGACCCTGTGCTGGAAGTATCGTGCCAGAGAGTGTTTCAGCAGTATTGGTGGGGACGAATGTATCCGCATCTCTACCGACTCGTGTGACCGGTGCCCGTTTTTTGCCTGTCGCGCGAAGCAAAGCTTGTTCGTGTGTGGATCGATTGAACGAGTCCTCTGGTATACCTGGGGGAGAACGACAATAAAGAAGCTTGCCGTTGACGTAATCCTTCAACACATAACGAGCAGCTCGTGCTTCGTCTGGGTTTCCTTGCCCTGACCGCGTGTAACCTCTGGCGACTATAATGATTTGGTCGTCGACATCGAATGAGAGATAACTCGGTCCACTCACTCGCATATGCGATCAAAAAATTATCTGCTCTAACTTTTCCGTCCCCTCCTTCTTCAATACCAGAAACTTTGATAGACAAGCCATATGTGGCTTCTAAAACTTGTCTTGGAATTCGCTGGACAAGCAAGGTGGCCGGTCCGGTATACTCTCGGAGTTGATCTATAGGTAGCACACCATCGCACACTAACTCTGCCTTTGTCGTGGCAAATTGAGGGAATACAAGACCGGGACAATCGCAAAGCACAATGGATTCGGAAAGATGTATCGTCTGGAAATGTTTTGTTTTTCCTGGCGTCGATGATACGCTTACTTTCTTTTCCCCGAGAAGAGAATTAATCGTGCTTGATTTCCCGACATTCGGATAACCGACGAGGCCAACAGTCAGCCTTGAAGGTGGCTTTCCTGATGCATCACTGAAAACTATTGGAGTGCTTATTCGATTGCAAGAAAAAAGAGACAAAGTAATTACTTACCAGATAAATCGGGAGCCATTGACAAAAACCAGTCTTCCAGCTCAAGTACTGACAAGACTTTTACTCTAGGATCGTTGACCTCCTCCTGATCTTCTGCTGAGAAGTAGGCTTCATCCTCGGAAATTTCCTGGGAGTCGTTCTCGCCTGGATCGGTCTCGGGAATCTCTAGCGGAGAATCATCGTCCAAGTCAACTTTCTGTAGATCCTCGTTATCTATCAAAACATTGACTTGAGCCTGGGCTTGGGCAAATAGAATAGCGTCCCTTCTCGCCTGTTGTAATGCGGTAGCATTAGCAGCCGAGAAGAAAGCGTATTGTATCCCTTGAGAGTCAAAGTAATCTGCCCATAGGCATCTTATAGAAAGTAAATCAATAATGATCATAGAAAAACTTCTAATGCACGAACCGCTGGTGCGCTGTGAGCAAATCTGATTTGTTTATCAGTAAGAGACTCTTTCTGATTCCTTTTCCTGTGCCAAATTCGCCTTCAGGGCCCTCAACATCGTGTACATAATATTCAAGATCTTCACAGCGGAAACGAAGGGGATTTCGAGCATCGACAATCTGTACCACCAACTGGGAGCGCTCCAATACGCGCCACAGCTGACGCCAAACTTCCAGATTACGTTCGAATGGTGTCAGGAGGAAACCTTCGTCCTCCTGCAGTCTAATACTCCGGGTCAAACAACAGTGCAGATATACTTATTGATGACATACTGCGCCAATCCTCTTCGCCAGTCAAGAAAAGCAGCCCTTTCTTGCTTATCAAGTTCCTCCGCAGTCATTTTTCTCGTCCAAGCTGGCCGTCTTGGCACTCTCAGTCTTCTTTTATTCTCAGAATGTTTCCTCAACGTGTTTCTTTCTTCTTGTTCGCTCAAGAGATATGGATTTTGACTGGCATTGGTGGATTGTTGAATGACCTTGACGTTCCTACGTTCTTTTAAAAAGGGTTAATCTCGACTTGAAGCCTGTCCAGCATGCATACACTACTTACCAGCAGTGAATTCTGTTCCTGCTAGTTGTGCAGTATTAAGGAACTCGTCAAGATCACGCTCTTGAGTCACGGATCGGAGGCGTTGTGAGGAATCTATATCGGACGTATACTATAGTATGTTCAGTAATGCATATATAAAATCATTCAGATGGAACATACGAATCCTGGTTCTTGTTGTCTACGAGCATCCTTGACTTTTCTGTTGATGATTGCGCGTCCTAGGCCGCTGGGATTCGGATTCTTAGATTTAGGAGCCTATATTCATGATCAGTAAAAAAGGGCGTATTCACATGTAATGCGATCACCATAGCATGCACCCAGAGTTTTGTTCAAATTCGACGGTCTTTTTTGAAGCTGATGAATCTGTAAAATCTCTTCAATTGGTGATTCACGATCAGATTCGATCGTGCGCGTGAGGACTCACGTGCCGATGGAGTACGCGAGCAGATTTTGAGTATGCATACAATAGAACACATCCACATTTTATTGCTACAATTTCCATCTACAACAGCAATACGCGCAAATTTACTCGGAATGAACAATAATAGCGATATCGATGGCACTTGAATTACGTGATATGAATGTACAACAAAGTCATTGCGCTGATATACTAAAACTCCAACCCGGCTATTCAAGGCAAATTGGGCTTGACTGAGGTGTGGTCGATTCAGCGATTACGTTAGTTCGACTCAACTGGTAGTAAGACGTCTGAGACAGACTCACCGGCTTGAGTCCATAAGGGCTGGTCAGTTCCATCAGCATTGGGTGTCAAGGTCAGGATGTAGGTCGTGTCAAATGATCCAGCACTCCATACAGTGAAGCCGGCGAGGTTTGCAGAGTTGGCTTTCACGTAGGCGAGCTCCGCTTTGAGACTTTTGAAAGTTATCAGGGAAGAAAGTAGATGGATCGTAAAAGCAAGACAGACTTTGTGTAACAAGACTGCGTGTTACCACCGCCAGTTTCACTGAGAAGGGCTTGACGATTGCCATTGGCTTTGAGCCATGCGACAAGAGTAGCGAGCACATCAACATTGGACTGATGGGCAATAATTAGTAGAATGTATATTACGAGGAAAGTCAAAAAGTCTTACTGTGGTGCAATCAGCGTGAGTCCCGCTATTGTCAGAATCAAGGTATTTATGGACTAAAGCACGCGTGAGTAACAAAACACTCATGGAAAAAGGGTAAACAGTGATCGTTTGTACTCACCATCAAAAATGAGTTTGCTCGTTCCACCCACAGGGTCGGTGACTTGAGCCAGCCCTGGACCAGCTTCGGTGGGAAGTGCTTGTGCACTAGACCACGAAGATCCTGTGATGCATCAATACACAAAATAAAATTGCGTTAGAATGAGACAGACCAGGTATCAAAATGTACTGAGACGTTGCTCCTGCTGCACGTATGGCATTCACTGCGGCTTGGACAGAAGGTACCCAGGTAGATACACTCAGATCATGAGGTTCATTCATTAGCCCAAACTATACAAGCGCTTCAATGGGTATGAAACGGTAGAGATAATGAACCTCACGATAATTTTGGAGTTACTCTTGTATTTTGTAGCCAACTGCGACCAGAGGCTCGAAAACTGGGTATCGGTAGGTCCTCCCTGGGAAATGATACCTCCATTCCAGCGTGCGTAATTGTGCTAAAGATTGGGGATCAACCAACACCAGCAAAGACAAAGTGTGGACCTACTAGATCCAAAATGACGTATGGTTGAGTGGCGGAATTGAGAGCAGCTTGTACAGTAGCGTCGTAACGCGAAAAGAAGGACGAGTCAATGGTACCACCGACAGTAGGTGTCATCAACTGCCATGCTAAAAATCCAACTTTAAGACTTAAAACGATAACAGGTTCGTTTCAACTAACCAAAAGCTGAATCGGAGAAAGAGGAATTCAGAACCTGTCCTTAAGTGCATAGAGAAAATGACATACGAATCCGGAATATGTTGACACCCTGAGAGGCGAAATGGGCAAACTGCCAAACTGGAGGATCAACGCCAGTACCAGTAAATGATCCATCTGTATGCTAGATGAGTGTGATAGAAAGTGAGCAAAAAGCAGTGGTCATTGTGTGAGAATGTGCTAACGACTGTGAAGTCATAACCAGCCATATTAACGCCACCAAGGAAGGATAATCCGCCGCTGGGTATCGGCAAACTAGTGGTTGTGGACGAAGTGGTGGAAGTGCTGGGGCTGCTTGTTGTCGAGGCAGACCCTGGAAGGCACTGGTAGTAATCTCGTTCAAAGGTCGGGTAAGATTCTAGTCACAGAGATGGAATAACATACAATCGTTCATTTCGGTGCAAACAGCTCCAGAGACGCAGGTCGTTCCCCCAGCTAGAGGCCGAGTGTGAGTACAGAATACGAGCGATTTTGGGTTACCCCATACTCCAGTTTATGCCTCCACCTGCCACATCGATGCGCAAGTCAGAAACATCGTCGCAGTAAAAGGAGTAGAAGACGTACATTGAGCGTAAAGCTAAGACGATAGATTTTAGAAAAAAAAGACTTGTGAATAGACTTGTAGGAATCGACATACAGGTTGCTGAGCAATAGTCAAGGAAGCGATTACAAGAAGTCCAAAAGTATAGTGGGTCAACATTGCTAAGTTCTGTCTTCCCAACCCATTCTAGATGTTACTTATAAAGTTTCATGAGTCGAGGACGGATAATTGACGGAAACATCTCTTCATGTGGAGTGACTCAAAGGACGTCCGAGAATTAAGCATGTCATTGTTGACAAGAAATGGAAGTCCGTCAACACATGCATCAATTGTAACATGAACAAAAAGTTGTTCGAATTAGGGAGTATTTGCAAGGGGGTTTTGGGCAAAAATGAATTCCATCAAAACTTAGCCGAGTGAAAATTCTTGGCGTGATTGCCGGATGCCGATGCTTCGAGAGTTGTCACGCTCATCACTTTCCCCAATCGAGATTCCTAATCCATGTAGTTAGGAATATGTTATAAGTTCATTGAAGTCATGGATATCACCTTGTAGTTGACCGTGAGCTCAAGTATAGTTGGCAACGGAGCGCGTACACTTGCAACGACGGTGCTGAGAAGGTTCCAAGGTGACTGTCACATTGCCTGGAAAGGTATAGACCAGGAAGTGAGCTGTCCATCAATTGTGCCTAATTCCAACTGATGCTAGCCGAGTTCCAATGAAAACCCCCTTGCAAATACTCCCTATTCCAATGACCAATTCACTCGTCTCTCTGTACAGAACCTACCTTCGCCAGATTAGACGACTTCCTCAGCCTTATCT
>JAGGAX010008420.1:0-28668 GCA_017657335.1 Termitomyces titanicus | reverse complement strand
GGGGCATCCTTCCACATGACACCACACAGAGAATGGTTTAAGTGCGGAACGTTCAAAGAATTGAAGCCCCCACGGAAAGTGTACTTCGGCGACGATTCCTTTGTTGAAGCCACTGGGATCGGTACAATCACTCTTGAGTGCGAAGTTGACGGCCTGACAATGGTCACGGAGCTCGAGAATACCCTTTACGTACCGGCGTTCCAACTCTCCCTCATCTCAATCCACCGCCTTGAAAGAGCCGGCTACTACACTGTGTTCAAGCACGGAAAATGCAAAATCAAAGCAGTAAAGGGCCAAAAGGCAGTTCTTGTCGGAACGCACAAAGGTGACCTGTACCATCTCAACATTGTACCAAAAATCCATGCGCACACATCCATTAACATAAACGTTCTCCATCGTCGACTTGCCCACATCTCACCAAACCGTCTAATACAAATGGTCAATGATGGTCACATCGAAGGGATCGACAAAACGACAGGCAAGGCAAGGTTTTGCGAACCGTGCGTCTTAGCAAAGTCCAAGAAACTGCCCTTCAAGCATAAAGGCCAAAAAGCGACCCATCCTTTCCAAATTATACACTCAGATGTTGGAGGACCTGTGAACCCTGCAGATCGACACGGAAATCGGTACTGGATATCATTCATCAATAGGTATGGTTGCCTACCTTGGGTGTACTTCATGAGAAAGAAGAGCGAGGCAACCCTGCGTTTACGTGAATTCAAAAACGACATTAAAACGTATCTCGACGCCGACATTGGCAAACTCCACCTATCTGAAAACTTTATGAGTTTCTTTCAATCCGATAACGGAGGAGAATTCACTGGGAAGAAGTTCCAGGAAGCGCTTGGCAAATCTGGAACGGTACACCTCACCACGGCACCCGATACGCCAGAACAAAACGGGTTAGCGGAGCGCATGAATCAGACGCTAGTCAACACGGCCACTGCTATGCTCATCGAGTCAGGTCTCCCGAAGTCATTTTGGTCTGACGCCATGCAAACTGTGGCTACGGTCATAAGCAGAACGCCCGCATCCGGGTTAAAGGGAAAGGTTCCTTACACTGTCATCTTCAATCGCAAAGTTGACGTGTCCTGGCTCCATCCGTTTGGTGCCACAGCGTACGCCCTAATCCCGAAGGACCAGCGAAAAGGGAAGTTTGGGGAAAAGGCGAGAAAAGCTGTGCTCATAGGCTTCGCCACCGGCAAGAAGGCTTATAAGCTTCTGGACATAAAGACACGAAAGGAATTTACTAGCCGTCACGTTCGTTTCGATGAGGACCCCAACACCCCCTCAGAAGTCATAGATTTGACTGACGAAACTGAGGGGCAGTGGGAGCCAAACTTCTTGCAACCGTCGCAGAACGAGCCAAATCGCCCACACAACAACGCTAGACCCGTTGAAGACACTTCAGAATCTGAAGATGAGCTGGAACCAGTGGGAGGGAACGTACCTGAGCCTCTAGTCATCAAGGATGAAGAACCGAAGCAAGAGTCCCCACCCCCTTCGCCATCGCTACCGCCTGCCAAACCACCGACGGCATCAACCTCCATCCAACGAACTCCTGATCTACCCATGCAAACGGTTGCCCCCACAAAGCGAAAACGGGTCGTGGAAGCGAACTCGAGTCCAGTGGAGGAACACTTGAGCCACCGAGAGAACGGAGCACTCGCACCCGAAAACCAGTCGTTTGAAATGAAGACTATCATCGAGCCGTGCAGTTGCAGGAACAGAGAAGGGAGGACAATCATACCCAAAAGAGAGCACCCCTGAACGACGCAAATGCGGACAAACAATCAGAAACTACGCACCGAGCTCTACTGGACATACAGGCCAGGGCAGATGACCCAGAACTCAGCGAGCTGAGCGATCTAACAGAGTCGGATAACGAAGCAGAGGATGTTTACTTTGCCGGGATCTCCCAGAGTGGTCCATCCAAAAATCCCCTTCCACGGAACGCAAAGGAAGCCTTTGAGGGCCCAGACAGTGAGCACTGGAGACCCGCGCTACAAGAAGAAATACAAAACCTGATTGACAACGGCGTCTACGAAGTCGTGCCTACCCCCAAGGGCGTAAAACCAATTACCTCCAAACTCGTTTTTCGGATCAAGTACGATGCAAACGGAAATGTCGAGCGTCATAAGATCCGCATCGTAGCTCGCGGCTTCACTCAGGTCGAAGGTGTTGATTACAAGGAAGTATGGGCGCCGGTCGCAAATCTTGAATCTATCCGCATAATATTGGCCCTCGCGGCTAAGTACAACCTTGAACTGGATCAGATGGACGTTGCTACTGCTTACCTGAACGGCGAGTTGGAGGAGGAACTGTATATGATGCCTCCGGACGGTGTCGAAGTACCTCAAGGTCACTGCTGGAGATTGAGGAGGTCGTTGTATGGGCTTAAACAAGCAGGGCGCACGTGGAACTAAACGCTCGATAAGAAGCTTTGAGGCTTAGGATTCTCATGCCTAAACGCCGAAACTTGCCTATACGTCTACAAGCAAGGAAATAAAATTTGTTTCCTGGTAATCTACGTAGACGACTTCCTACTCGCCGCAAACTCCCGCTCCTTCATGAACGATGTCAAGAAGAAGCTATCCAACACGTTCAAGATGCGCAATCTCGGACCTGCAACGTACATTCTCGGAATACAGATTAAACGCAACCGCGAATCATGCACCATATCACTGTCCCAGGAGCAGTACATCAAAACCGTACTCGAAAGATGCGGAATGGAGAACTCCAAGCCCATGTGGACACCCATGGCCGCAAATACGACTTACCTCCGATGATCCCATTGATAACGCCACAGTCGCTGAGATGGAAATAGAAGGAAAACAAGTTTCGTACGCTAGCGTTGTGGGCTCTCTCATGTATGCCATGATGGGAACCCGCCCAGACATAGCTTACGCGGTTGGGGTCCTCGGCCGTTTTAACTCAAATCCAAAACAACACCATTGGGCGGCGGCCAAGCGAGTTTTACAATATTTGAACACCACACGCGCCATGGAACTCCGTTTCGACGGAAACAATGTGGGAATGGATATGTCGTTCCACGGGTATTCGGATGCAGACTGGTCCGGCGACCCAGATACGTCAAGGTCAACGTCGGGATTCGTGTTTATTTCTGTTCGAGGCGCTATCGGGTGGGCAAGCAAACGTCAAACCATGGTGGCCCTCTCCTCAACAGAGTCGGAATACATAGGCCTCTGCTATGCCGGACAACACCTAGCGTGGCTGCGAACTTTCTTCGACAACATCGGCCACCGACAAAATGAGCCATCCGAGATCCTGTGCGACAATCAGGCCGCCATCATACTTACAAAGGAAGCTCAATATCGATCACGAACAAAACATATCCAACGAAAGTATCATTACTTACGGGATGACTTAGTCATGAAGGAACAGGCCGCTGTACGATACGTACCGACTGGAGACATGGTCGCCAATATCTTTACCAAGGCCCTCCCTCACGACAAGCACTGGAAGTTCACCAAAGCGATGGGACTACGCCTTCACACGAGTGGGAGTGTCAGAGAGTAGGACGCGTCTGTACACGCCGCAGAGGGTTGCATCACGTGTAATCGGCTGCGCCTTTGTTATAAATATGTTTTCTTAATTTGTCATACCTCAGTTCGTCTTACTTTATCGAAGTGCGACTGAGGTATGTTCGCTATATTACTTTACACTACGTATACTTATTATCTACTTGACCTAGACCGCGTTCTACGCTATCTAGGTATTTGATATCAGTTCGTCTTACTTTATCGAAGTGCGACTGAGACCGCGTTCCACGCTATCTAGCTCTTTCACTACGCACACTTCGTGACCTCAGTCTTGACAGGTCCCAGCGCATTTTTACACCACTTCGATAAAGTCATAATTGTAGGTTGCACCTTCATCAGAAAAACCTTCTTCATTCTGTGCGCCGATTTCAAGACATTTCTTTGAGCTGAGGAGACTCATGGTTCCTGCGTCCAACAATCCGGGGCACTAGCAGAGCAGGAGATCCTAAGTTTCTCAGCAATTCTTGAGTACTTTTTAAAACCGACGGAGAATGAATGGGCGCGCTAAAGTTGCCGAAGAGTTACATATTCGAGTATTCGAGAATCGGATGCATGCTGTCGACAAGATTGCCATGTTTTGATGAGAAGGTTGACAATTACATAGATTGGACCCACAAGGTATGCACGACATGTAGACCCCTCGTTTTGCCGGATCAAATGCGTTGAGCGTGTACCGCTACAGTCATGTTCGAGCCTTCCAGAACGGAACTTCATAAATCAGATGCTAGCCAATCCTAAAGGGCTACAATATCCTTTCAGCCATGGTAGGTGAGCTCCGCCTGAAGTACATCCAGCTCTCTTACCCGTCAAAACATAAGTAAAGGTTTTCTAATCCAAGCAGAATACAAACGAAGAAAAGAACAGATCGGAGTGGGAGTCGTTGGATGTTTTCAAACGATAGCTAGAATATTTGAGGCTGTTTACCTTGGAAGCCCATACCCTTGGATTTTCAAACCCCGCTCCACTAGTCACTGCTACCAGCATGTCGACGCGTCAAGCTGGCTCTAGTATACCTCCCCTTGCCCCATCGATGAATCCCAGGAAACGGAGCTCCTCAGAAGCTGGTGCAGACATCGAAAAATCGAAATCTTTGAAGAAACCGAAGAGGGATGACGGCACCAAGGACAAAAAGAAACGGTCCAAGAGGAAGAGGAGAAAGTTGTCTGTCGTCACGGCTGTGGAGCCCGATATTCGTACGCGGTCAGAGTCCAAGAGTGCGACAGTGGTAGATCCTGCGCAAGAGGAGGTTGATGCGGCTCCCGACAACGTGCTAGACGAAGAAGCGCAGCCTTCGCAGGATCCGAATCCCGCAGAAGATGTAGAGGACACGTCTACTAGGATTGTGAGTCCTTGTTTCTACCTGTAATATATGCATTTTCTCACATATGTCACCCTCCAGCCGTATGCAGACAAGGGAAAGGGAAAGGCGAAGCAAGAGTCACTGCCGCTCGTTATAGAGTCCCCGGAGAGTCAAATAGCGCGATTGCAGCAGGAACTCGAAGCTCAGCGTCTTGTGAGTTCAAGATCTTATCTTTCTTACCTTCTTTTGTTCACTCTTTTGCGATTCTAGCTCCTCAGGCAGCACCAGTCCCATCTCGCTCAGGTTCATCAGGCACTCATCTGCCAAATCTGCCTTGATTTGTTGCATAAGCCTTTCGCCCTCGCACCTTGTGGGCACATCGTATGCTATCCTTGTCTCATCCGTTGGTTTACTGCTCCAGAAGTGTCTGGTGAGCTCCACAGCCTCCAAGAGGAGATCTCAGGTCCACCGGAAACTTCACACTACCATAAAAAAAAGAAATGCCCTATATGTCGTACACACATTATCGAGCGCCCTGTCCAGGTTTGGGGCGTCAAGAGCATGGTTGCTGGGCTTGCACGTAGCGGATTAGTTGAATTGCCCGCGCCCGCACCTGATCCCGAGTCCGAGGCTTCAACATCAGCTAACGATGATCCATGGCGTAATATTTTCCACCGCACAAGTCGTGGTTTGTTTTTCGATGTCTTGGAGCCGCGTCCACCACGGCCACCACGGTCTGGTGGTGAAGGGCTTGAAGAGATGGGCATGTACGATGCAGACGACGGTGGTATCTATAGGTGTATTGATTGTATGCACGAGATTTGGCGTGGGATGTGCACTCATTGTCATCGGGTGTATCCCGGCCACCGAGCCAGTGAAGATGAGGAAGATGAGGAGGATTTGGAGTTCGATGCGGGCGGGGAGTTCCGCGATATTCTGCAGATGTTTGCGAATGCGCCGAACGCCTATTTTGGCGATGATAGGGCGTATATGGACTCGGACTCGGAGGATTCGGTTGGACTGGTGTTTGGTGGAGAAATCGATGACGAGGATGACGACGAAGATGATGGTCATGTGGAGATACCTAGAGCTCGGAACCTCACGCATCCTGGTCCACCAAGGACCCTTGGTCGCCTATACCGTAATCCACTGGATGATATATTTCCTGTTGGTCACTCTGAGGAAGGAGTTGCACGTATTGAGGAAGACCAGGAGCACGAAAATGGGGATGGATCGGATGATTACGAGGGCAGCTTCATCGACGACTTCGAAGTACCGCCTGCAGTATCATCGCCTGAACGATTACCTCATCGCCTGCCGAGAGGTGGACGGCGTCGTGTCTTTGCCGTTAGTGAGGATGATGATGCAGAAGATAGCGATGTCGAGGTCGTCGTGACAGAGGGTGCTGCGCGACAAATTGACCGAGAGACTAGATCGAGAAGGCTCGCGTCAAGCGGCGGTGATGCTCAGAATGTTATGATGGTATCTGACGATGACGACGGGCTTTCAGACCCTCTACCAACCAGAACTGCGGGTAGGCGCACGAGAACCATCTTCGAGCTTTCCGATGACAGTGAAGATGGGTAAGTATAACTTCTTTCCTCTTTGACAGATATCCAATATCTCGTATTTCAGGAGTCTGGTGGAAGAAATCGATGATGGTGATGATGACGACGACGACGACGACGACGACGACGACGACGACGACGACGACGACGAAAGGTATGTCCTTTTAGGCGAGTTGCTCACTTCTTCCGCGGCTCATCTATCTGTAGGCCTTATGACGACGACGGTTCGAGATCAGGTCCATCATCGCGCCTATTGAGATTGATGCAACAGCCAGACATTGACGGATATGAGGATGAAAATGAGGAGCGGTAATTATGATGATTTCCCATAGAATAAGAAAAAAAGGTTTCTGTGTATCCAACTCGACGTTCGGAAGTACAATGTTTGAGACCATCAGAAAGGTAGGATTGGGCAGTACTTATAATATCCATGCAATTGTATTCAAGTATACCGCGTATATGAAGCCTCAGAAGTTGGAGCGACTTTATGAGGAAGCACCAAGTTTTGTTTGGCAAAACAATTTCCTTTTCAACGAAATTTCCATAAATAAATCATCAGCCGTACTTACTACTTACTATACTTCGACGGATTTCCGCTCTTGACAACATAATGGAACCAAGTAATGCTACTGTGAGTCGCACTAGCTCTCAAGGAACGTATCCTCAACATATACGTAGTATTACAATCCGTGTCTAGCCAGCCACATGAGTGGACCCTCGACCATGTGAAACTCGCAGTTTCTCGAGGATCTGCGATCACTTCAAGGGCTGTAGACATTGGAGATGGATTGGTGGTCAAATATGGGACAGGTGTCAACGCACGAGAAGCCGAGGCCACAACATTTGTCGCCACGCATTCCTCGGTTCCTGTCCCAAAAATACATGCAACGCTTCACGACGAAATCACTTCTATAACGTATATCGTTCAATCAAGGCTTCCGGGGTGCAGCCTTTCTCTTCTACTGCCGACTCTCCAAGCAGTTCAGCAAGCCACTATAGAGCTCGAATTGAAGGAAATTCTCCACAAACTCTCTTCTCTGGACACATATGGACAGATGGGTATGGTTGGGAAACCTTTTGAATTCTTAGATTTTCATCCGTTTGAGGTCCATGGCCCATGGGAGGCGACAAATCTGTCTGAATTCTTCAATTGGCCTATTGATAAAGCAAATTATGCCCTTGGTTCTACTGTCCTCAAACCCGTTGACTTGAGCATTTTTGACATGGAAAAACCACACATTTTCTCGCATGGAGATCTCGTACCCGAGAACATCCTTGTTCACGATGGTCATGTTTCCGGACTCGTCGACTGGGCATACGCTGGATGGTATCCATATTTTTGGAATGCCCTGGTTGCACAACGAGGCTGGGCTCGGTATCACAAAGTCTGGTCAGATATGGTCCCCAACATTATGATTCCTTATGAAAGAGAGTGGGTGGTTTTTAACAGAGATATTTTCGGAAAAGCCTATATGTTTTTATGATTCGGTTCAATAGATAGGGAGAATGGGACGGGTTTGAATAACTATGGTCACTTTCAAGTTTTGGAATTAGGTTTGCCTGTGTTACGATTTGTGGCCAGTCAGGCTACGTAACCGCATTTTCGATTTGTCGATCGGAAAAATCCTTTGTGAACATGCAGAACACAATTACATATATGTATTCCTTTGTAAGGCCCTTTACAAGAAGGTCCTACAACCATGATAAGTACATGAAAACGGGTTTTGATTATATAACTATTGTGAGGAAACGGTATGTATCAGATCAAAAAGGACAGCATGTTAGCGACGACTACCTATTGTCGACAATGGAAACCTTGGGTTCCTTCTAATTATGCTGAACTCTAGCATGGCTTGCCGAGGTTGTAAGTGCCAGTGTGCGTGAGTGACCCTTGGTCTAGTAAGTTTTATTTATTCTCTTGTGATTCTTTCGTTCTCTCATGTGCACACGATTTGTTCTATCATTGCGCTTGGCAACTTGGTAACATGTCAACAAAAGACATGCGGCAAGACGTCACGAACCTCCGTTTCCTATAGATTTTGAATCTGTGGATCCACATTGCTGAATTGTCTACAAGGGTCTAGGTGTATGCCCACAAGGGTTGCACAAGGGTTTATGTATGTCCACAAGGTTTTTTTGGATTAAGACAATCAGGAACCGCAGGAGTTACACCGTGACATGGGTAGGCCACAGTGGATAAATAGTCGCGAATTTTCTGATCTACTACTTTTCACTTCCTCACCACTCATCTGGATCTCAACATCTTGAACAACAGTGAGTTTTCATACCGTCAAATTCACGCGGTCTGATTCTTCGTAATTTTCATGGCACTTTTTGTCCACAACTTGCTCACAACCCCACAACCATGATTCTGATTGAGGTCTATCTAGAGATTCGAAGTCACGATTCTAGTACAGAATGGAAACAATCGAGTACGAATATGACCTCAGGTCTCTCGCCGAGAATCCTGACAATCCAGAGATTAAGAGTATCTCTATTGCTGTTCATGACACAGGTCACTGGAGCCTCGTATGGCCGATCTACAATCCATGGCCTCGCAAGAGTCCTCATCAGGTAGAATCCGGTTTCAAATCTGTTGAAATTGTAGTACATCCAAGTTATCGAGAATTCCGCTATCGTGTTTGTTTTCGTCGAACGGGTGGCTCAACAATTCACCTGTGGCGTTTATTCGAAGTGGGTAGTTTGAGCCTCGATTCTCGGAATTCGTTGGTCGAACTTGGGTACGATGAGGCTTATATTCCCGGAAACGGAGACTGCAAGGATTGTGTACAACGCCTGGTTGAACTTTTCATCAAACGAGTCAGTGTCCCAACTGAAATTGTAGCCTGTAGTAGTCTGGCTTCAAGCGCAGAAAGGGAAGACACAAGGAGTTAATGAGGATAACGCACGGATTGCTATTTCTGAAGCCCGAGAGGACAATAACCGTTCCGTTCGGTCTTAGGGCATCGTAGCCAGAGTCGCCACACTGATGATTAGCTGAAGTCCCTGTTTAATCTAAATAATCTAATCTAATCTGTTATCTCCTTATATAGAAGTGACCTACATTATGTAAATTCTGGATTTTTTCAAGTACTTTCCCTTACTTTCCTAAGTAGGACTTAACAATCTTGACGCATTTGCTATTCTTCAAGTTTGGAGCTTCAGGTTCTCTTTAAACAATGATCTCTAACGGTTTACGATCGTGAAGGTATTGTCCTCTTAACTACTAAGAATCAAAACTCACCTGTATTTCAAGTTACCCACGGTGCCTTAGCATTGACGCCCTATCGTTGGGTAGAGCAAAGTTGAGCCACGTTGATACTCAGGACATGAAATCACTCGGTTTTTAGCTTTCAATACCATGTGGATGCAACGTGGCTCCATCCCATTGATCACACTTTCGATGCGATTCAACGCGCTGCAGACGGCAGGAGCTTGCCTATTGGCGAGTGTATCACACATGTACGCTCGTGGCTAGTCCACATATCTCCTCAACCCAACTACAACTCAATCAATCTCTTCGCTTGCACTACCCATTGTCTATCACCGTTTGTTTCGATCCTCAAGTTCCTCACGGTCACTTCTGTCCATGCAACAGAGTCCCAGTATTGTTCAGCTGCGACATCCACAGCATACATCGTCGTCCAGCAGTCGTGTGCCTTCGATACATTGGTTATTTAGAAGCAATATCCCTCGCCGGCGCAGCTCGTTTATTCCAGCCGACACACATAAAAGGAACTTTTTTGGAATGGGGGAAATTCTTAATGTAATTACAAACGTCAGTCAACTCTGAAAACCTGTGTGCCTAGCGCTAAATCTTCGTTCTATAGCCGGCCGAGACAGTTCGGTCTCTTACTGAATCTCGGAGGCTTCTAGAGGAAGCTCGACGAGAAATCGCAGAGAATAAGGAGCGTTCCCAAATTCGACCCAAACACACGTTTTCCCGACTTCCTGGATTTTTCTTTCGCAAGGCCGAGATCCAAGCTCTTGAACGAGCGCTAGAGGGTGAACCCTCCTTGACCGTTCTTTTCGGCGCAAGCTCCACAGGCAAGGTTTAGTCATTCCTCACGCCACTTCAAACGTCGGTCTGCTAATCCCCGCAGACTGCACTACTCAGAGAAGTTCTCTCACACGAGCGTTATCACGTCCTTCATTTCGATCTGCGCATTGCTGGGTTTGCGGATTTGTCAAGTCTGTACCAAAGCCTGAGTCAGCAAATGGAACTCTATTTTGAGGAAATTGCCACGAAGATACCGGGATATGAAGAGTTCCAGAAGGAGGCGTGGAGCTTTAAGGTATTGAATGATAGCATTGTAGCCGTATAGCCCGTCTCAACCTTTTCAACATTAGTTCGACCGGCAAAATGTGCAAGGACGCCCTTCGGATATATCTAATGGCTTGAAATCGACTCTGGTTAAAACTAGTGATATCGCTCGACTCATGGAGCTATTTCAAGTAAGTGATCAATTGCAATATGCTTCAGAGGGTTCTCTCAGTTTGTCGTATACTGCAGAGCTCACTGCTGAAGTATTGGGAGTTTCGCCCAATTGAGCACGACGACAACTGCCATAGCCAAGGTAAACGCCGACAATCGCCTGACAACACGTCTGAGCAAACGCGTGTTGACATGAGTTCCAATGGTCGCTCTACTACCTCTAAACGTTGGACATTCCGAAAATCATTCAAAGGAAAGGGGAATCCGAAGCCCGCAAGGACGTCGAATGTAGAAAACGGTTCTGACAAGCGGAATGATAAATCATTCAGGAAAATGCCGGTCAGTCTTTGTGTTCTTTCCTCGCCGCCCAGCATACCTTGATGCCTTGGGCGCGGTCTAGGTTCTGTTCTTTGACGAGGCTCACAAACTGTCGGTTTCTGCATGCTCCGCTATGTACGTTCGAACTTATCTTCCTGCAGGCCAGCTCTGATCCAATCGACGGACACGATGAAGTGCCTGCTCGATTCGATGCTCGTCCTCACCAAGCAGGATCGCTTATGCCATGTCATACATGCCACGAGTGATCCATTCTATCAGACGTGGCTGAGGCAATTTAACGTCATGCAGCACTGCAAAGTAAGCACGCCTTTACTCATACCCACAGAACTCCCTGATACCTTGTTCTTAGATCATCACGATTGGAGACTGCTCAAGGTCGGAGACAAAGGCTTATTACCGTGATCAGTTGTTGCCGATGGTCCCGGAAAGGTTCCGTCCAGGGCTGAAATTCGAGATTCTTCATGAGGCGTTTGGTGGAAAATTGGTTCACTGGCGCGACTATATCACCGATTATGGTGAGTTCGTTTCATTTGCATTGAGATGTGGTACTCTTATTTTTGAACCGTTTTATTCCAGTCAATTCCAACGGGAAGATTGATGGTGCATTCTCTTACCTGCTCAATGAATCATTTCACTCAGCCGCTTATAGTAAAACAGAGCTCTCATTTTCTCCAAGCTCACGCTCTCCTCAACCTTCACATCATCCATTCTTCACAATCTTCCAATGCTCAA
Source organism: Termitomyces titanicus (assembly GCA_017657335.1). Classification (NCBI taxonomy): domain Eukaryota; kingdom Fungi; phylum Basidiomycota; class Agaricomycetes; order Agaricales; family Lyophyllaceae; genus Termitomyces; species Termitomyces titanicus. The sequence goes on along the minus strand of JAGGAX010008420.1, from coordinate 16,731 downwards.
GAAGCAGCGGCTACAAACCAAGCCGCCAACACCAGCAACCCCGAAACGTTGCACCCAGGACTAGGGCCCGCCGGCTTCAAAATATACTCTCCTATTACACACCCACTTGCCCCAAACGAAGATGACCGCTCGAACGCAATGATCGCAGGCTACTACTCGGCGGATTTCACAGCAATGCAACTATTGAAGGTCATGAGCCGTCTTACGCAGCCCGATACGACGTATATCCCATACTTCCTTCTCTGTCGTGAGATGGGCGTGCGTGCTGTTGATGGCATGGTCAAAGGGCGCTTGCTGGACCTCAGATGGACTGAGACGGTAACTAAGGAGGACGGAGAGGAAGTAAGCGCACGTAGTGGAGTCATTAGTACCGCCGGAGGCCCAGCAGGGATCCCGAGTTACTCCCCGCCCGGCGTCGATCCTGTTGCTGTGGACATAATGCCCCAGGCGTCTGAAGAAGGGATGATACCGGTGTCGGAGCACGAGCTTGGACAGAGGGACATCTACGAAGATGTACTGGAGGTGGTTGGGCCTAAGCTTGTCCCGACGACACCAATCATGAGATACGCGATGCGAGACGTTGTCCAGGAATATGAGGATGACCAGTCGGTCTCCGAGTATGCTTCTTTGTCGGATATCGACGAATACTAATACACGACATCTGAGATAGTATAGTGGCAGATTCGGACTTCTGCCTATAATTCTATTCGACCACGTTGTATGTATATCATCATGACGCGCCTCTCCCTACTTTATATCATGGTCCATCGACCCTGTGACATCTCTGTATAATGCCAGCATTTGTATGTACTTTACTCGAGCCCAGCATATTTAACATCCGCATTGGCGTCTAACCAATTTAGCCAGTTCTTCAGATAACGTCCTCCATGACATATAGTTGATGAATCCCCGACGATACACTGAGGTGAGAAAATTCAAATTTGCTTAATAAGTATGGGCGGAAAGACAAACCAGATGCCGTTTTGCTCTTGTCATAGCCACTGTAAAGTCATCGAATGATTTCGTACTGAAGCAGTAGATGGCGACACAGCCTACCATTTAGACGTCGTTTCTCCTTCAAGAAGCCTACCTCTCTCTGCAAGAAAAAATTGTATCTTTTCGTTAGTAGGTCAAGTGGCACCGGTAAAATGCCTACCTTATCATTACTGCGTACGAGAGTGATAATGACCGCCTCTTTTTCTCGGCCTTGCATTCCATCAACGCTTCCTATCTCGAGTTCCGTCCCATATATCGGACGCAGAAGAGACGATAGGAGAGTCACTTGAGCTTGATATCTACAATGAACAGTCCGCATCAGCATCCACTATAAAAAGCAGCGGCCATACGGTGTTATAACAGCAATTTGATCAGGGACGAGTCCAATCTCCACCTGTCCAACACAGGGCATCAGCCATTACTTAAATCGGATCTTAATTGTAATGACATACCAATTTCTCCACCCAATTCTTCACAATAGTCGCCTCATTCTCGTTACATCGACTACCCTCATCTGCATCTGCATCTGCCCTCTCAAAGTACTCACAACCTGCTGTGTCAAAGAACACTACAGGAGTCTCCAGCATCTCCCTTTGATCGTCCTCGTCATCAGTCCGCGTATTCAGAAGATCTGCCAGGAGATGGCTCTCTACCGAAATGTGCGACGTGAGCTTGGATGAATACAGTGTTTTTGATGGGAATGCACAGATTTTTGAATTCATTCTGAAGTATAATATATATCAAATTTTCGCTACGACGGAGATCAGAAGGACTGACCTGTACTGAGTTGTGAGCATCCATTTGATGCTATTTCCGTACATGTTTTCAAGGCGGTCGAAGAGCGTGGTCTCCAATGTGCGGGAGGGACGCAACAGGGGCCGAATTGCCTTCGGTGATAGTATAATTGACGCAGGTGGTGATGGTTTCCCCTCGGTTTCAAGCTCGGTTTCTTCGGAGTCACTGATAGGTAAATCGGACGCAGAGTCCTCTTCTGCATCGTCCCTTCCGGTAGGCGCTGATGAGCCCTTCGTCTTGTCGTCCTTGGAAGCCTTTAGGTTGCCCTTCGCCTTCTTCTCATTATTCAGTGATAGAATAGTTGGAGGTAATTGCATCGGATCGCCAGCCAAAATGAGTTTTTTCGCTTTGAATATGGGTATCCAACAGACCTAAAACCAAATGAGCGGAAAGGTGGCTTACCACAACTAGCTATCTACTTACAGCTTCCAGAGCCTGCGTTGCTTCGTCAATGATCAGAACGTCGAAGTCATGATCGGATAGTTGACGTCCACCGGCAGAATGGCAAGTTGCTAGTACTATCTTTAAAGAGGGTGAGACTATACTGCATTGAAATATGAAGAGAAAATACGACCTGTGACTCTGAAAGCACAGATTTCACAATTCTACTTTCACGTTGGCGGTATCTGGATAGTCGTTGAAATTCAAGGAAGAAAAAGTCCGCCTTTGTAGTCGACGCACTCTTTACGAAGGGCTTTTACATCGTCCCACAGCTTCTTGCGCTCTGTGCCTTTGGGGCGTTTCCCTTTAGCCCCCTTACTCTTTCCAGAAAGCACGGCCAGAGTCTCCTCGAGCTCATTCTTTACGTCTTTTGCCAGAGACGCCTGCATACATGATCAGGAGCTACATCCTGAGAAGAAGTCCTTCGATCCACTGACCTGATCTGTTCTTGTCGCTTTAACTTCCAGTGTAGAGTCGAGAACACTCTCATGAGATATTACTCGCGCCGGATGCCCAATTCTAGTCATCTTCAATCGCTCTCCTTTCTCTGGAGGCGGAAGCGCTAGTAAGCGTTCAAGGATGTTGTCGACGGATAAATTGGATGCTCCGCAGACGAGAAGCCGGAGGGGCTTGGGATTGTACAAGGATATTGAAGTAAGCTGACGGACGAGTTCAATAAGAGTGTGAGTCTTGCCAGTTCCTAATTTCAAGTCATTGAAATTTGTCATGAAAAAGTGTACCTAAACAAGAACCTGGAGGTCCGTGGATACAAGCTATTTCGGGAGACTCTAAACAGAATTTGATCGCCTCTTTCTGGCTAGAGTTGAGGCTGTCGTCGAAGAATTTGATATCACTGATAGGCTGTCTTGGCGACCGAGGTGTAACCCCCATGATAACTTTTGTGAGATGCATTGACTCGGGCGGTGCTTTCTCGTCCTGATGGCTTGTGAGCGATTGAGGAATGACAACTTGAGTGACATACTTTAGAAAGAGCGAGGCGTTTCTCTAACCGTTCTAGGGCCTTTTCCATCCTGAAGCAAACAAGGAATCAAGAAAGCCTGCGACGCCGACCAGGAGATAGCTCACCGATCGTACGTGACACTGTTGGCAAGCTTCACCACACGACACCGTTCGGGTAGATCTAAATCTTCAGAAGTATCTGACGAATCCACCGCAATGACAATCCTCGTATCAGAGATCTACAAAGTTCATTCAACAGTACTGAAAGGGCTTCACGAAAGGACACACACCTTGTATACAACCCCCTGCGGTTGGGATCTTTGAATCCCCTCCGCTGTAGATTTCTTGGCTTTTTTGATGATACCAGATACATTAGCTTCGATTCTTGCTAAATCTCCTGGCCTTATCAAAGTCCTCAGACTTAGCTCAACTGAAGACTACATAAACGATATACTTACCGGAAGGTGTGTGGAGGAAAGGTCGGACTCGTGTGATATGCTGCTGGTCGGTCCAATTCTACCAGGCTGCCCTTGTCAAAACATTAGAACGCACGAAATGGTTGTTAAGAAGGAAAGACAAAGGTACGTTTTACCACCCAAACCTATGTTGACCCCGACGATTCCTAGCCCACCCAATGACAACCCTTTTTGTTCGAGAACTTTGGGCCCGCAGTTAGAAAACAGAAGTGAACTGCGCTCTATCTCTGCATCGCGTTCTTTCTTTAGAAGCTGTCGTTGGCGATCTAAAAACGCTGTTATCTGGGAATTGGTAGCCATTTCAGCCAGAGTGAGCAACTACGATCAGATATCCTCGAACCGGTCGGACTGGCGCTTAGATGATCATAATCTTATCGCAATCGAGAACTTATTAGCAATGAAATAAATGATCAACTTAGGCGTCTCCCACCATCTTCCGCATTACTTAGCATTCTAAGATGTCTTGTGGTTGTCAATTCGCAACTGAGAATACTGGTCTGGTCTGGAGTCCTGACGATCATCTCAAACCTACCCCATCTAGGCCTAACGCTGAAATCTACCGACCAGATATCCTTCAGAACATCGAGGAAACATTGAAGGAACTGGATGGAGAACTGAGAGAACTAAGTCTTGACATTCATGGTGTGCCTAAGATTATTGTCTGTCTTCTAGCTCACCTTCATGTTCAATGTATAGCTCACCCTGAACTCAAATTTGAAGAACAGTGCGCGATCAACTTTCTGTCATTTTGTTTGCTGCTCCCGATACATGAGATAGTTACGCACACGATGTGCTTACCAGATTCATTGCGAAGCATGGCTTTGAGGTCACGAAACCTTATCATTTGGAAACGGCATGGCGTGCTCTATTCACGAACGGAGAAGGTGGCAGAACGATAGGTGTCAATTCTGAAGTGCGCGTTGAAAAGGTTGTTTTTGCCAGCTCCTGATCCTCGTGTTTTCCTTCAGATGGATGCTTTGCCTGGCATAGGACATGCATGTGGTCATAACTTGATCGCAATTTCAGGTATATGGGGAAAATCAATGTTCACAAATAGTTGTTGATCATCTTGATCAGGTGTTGGTGTCGCAATCGCTATTAAGAAGGCCCTCCAGAAATTCAACATCGCGGGGAAGGTGGAGCTCTTAGGGACACCTGGTTAGAACTGTCATTCTCAAGAACGAGGACATCTTACTGTCTTAAATTTGTTTAGCGGAAGAGGGAGGTTCCGGAAAAGTCGTTCTGTTAGAAAAGGGTGCTTACAAGGATATGTCCGCTTGTCTTATGTCTGTAGTTCCGCCAAAGTCTCTCCCACACTGAACTGAATATGATTGATAGGTGCCACCCTGCTCCAGGACCAGTTGGGTCCGTGAGCCTGAGCAGATGCCTCGCTATGTATCGAGTTGAGGTTGAATATCAAGGACACACGTAAGGAATATGACGATATGCTATTGCCCGCATTCTGACCAAGAATTTCAAGTGCCCACGCTGCGTTGTCACCCTGGGAGGGCACGAATGCCCTGGACGCGGCTGTACTGGGATACAACAATATTTCGGCACTCCGCCAACAGCTTTTGCCAACTCATCGTGTTCATGGAATTATTGAAGGCAAAGATTGGGTGCCTGGAAGTAAGCTGCTTGAGAAAACTGTTTTTGTCCAGTATGACTGTCATCTGACATCCTTTTGTAGTCATTCCTGACTACGCCAAGATGATGTATGGAATTGTCACTGTCCATCTCCGACTCGCTTCAAGTTATATCTCTTAAATTTCTAGCTGTTATGTGCGTGCCCCAACACGAACTGAAGCGCAGGCCACTCTAAAGCGAGTGCTTCCGTGCTTCGAGTAAGCAACTTTTTTTTTCTGTTTAGGCCATGAAATAAACAATAAATCACCAGAGCCGCAGCATTGGCAACGGGCTGTAAGGTCAACATCACTACAACAGGCAACACCTTCGATCTTCGACAAAATCCAATTCTCGGTAATTCAAAGACATGTATCCTTGCGCAAACCATCTGATTGCAACTCTTAGGCGGCGAAGTAGCGAACGTGATCACCGCGAAGTATGGTACAATTGACTACGAGTGGGGGATTAGCAGTGCTTCGACTGACTTCGTAAGTACACACGCAGATGACCAGCATTAAGTATCTTTGATTACGACTATTTTTCCAGGGAAATGTCACCTATGGTATGTAGTATTCACGCAGAGACATTCCCAAAGACTCATGTACAAAAGCCCTCCCATCACTTCACCCCGGATTTGGTACGATAAAAATATTTGTTTTGCGCCCAGGTCTATGGACCTCATAATGTTTTTTTAGCTATACCCACGGTTAAGAATGGTGGTAACCATACCATTCAATTTGCGGAGGCTGCTGCCACTTCTGTGGCGCACTACGCTTGTCTCGATGTGACCAAAGCTCTCGCTGCTACAGGAGTTCGAGTCCTCATTGACGACGAGTTTTTGACGAAGGTAATGTCATCGCACTCTGCCTGATGAACAGGACTGTTCAACTTTGGATGTGCAGGTAAAGAAGACATACGATGAAGATGTTGAGATTCAGAAATTTTTCACAGCAGCTGATTAGTTCAAACCTGTATACCATTTCCCAGGTGTCGACAATTCATTGTAAGGCAACCGACACCTACGTTAGTTTGGGAACAATTCATCGAGGACATTCAGTTGAAGCTGCTCTTGAGGCGGTCACATGGCCTGTCCTGTCTTTGCAACGGCCGGTCTCATTTACAGTACGTTGAGGAAAGTCCTGGGAAGAGTATCTGAGCTATACATACTTGTCATCATCCACTTTGCAAGAAAAATCTCTCACCCCTTCAGCTCAGATCTTTGAAGTCCGCGGGGTGTGTTCCTTGCAACTTTAACGTTGGGATTGATCGCAAAGGGTAAACTCCTTGCTCACGGTAGTCTTTCGTAGACTTGGCTTGCCACAGCCGGGGTTCATGAAGAGCGATACTCTGCCAACGCAAATTTGGGCTGGAGCCCGGTGGTATTGGAGAAGCCAGGAGGGAAACGAACAGGGAGATCGATCTCCGTACTGCGCTCAGAGCAAAGAAATTTCCTAGAGGCTCCGATGGGATTAGCTCTTGACTGAGGAGTCTGCCAGTGACGTTACATCGAGTAAATCCTTCTACGTTTTTACTTGAGCGAATCTTGTTTTGTGAGCGCATGAAGGAGAGAAGAAATTCCAGAGTCCACACTCTCCTCGAGATCAGATTTGCCAGATATTTTTTTGGTGGTTCGTATCTATCCATAATAATGGCATGATTGCTCTCAATTGACCCTTTCACCTCGGTGATCACGCTACATAAGATATGTAGTCATTATTTTCATATATTTTCTGTGAAACACGATGGATAGAGCAAGGTCTAAGGCATCGAGGCGAGTGAAAGACAGAAATATGTACTGGCATGCACGTGGCGAAGCGGAACAGTGGGGCGACCAGTGCACGCGACGCGCCGAAACACGGTCACGTGTTGATAGTTCGTATTCTTCGGAGAGTGATAACTGACAAGCTTGTCGGCTTTCTTTGCCAATAATACTTCTTCTCAGCATGGCGTCGGCATTCCTCGACCAGTATGAAACATTAGACGTTATTGGTAATGGCTCGTTTGGTATCATCAAGAAGGTTAAGCGGAAATCTGATGGTTTGGTGTGTTATTTTATACCACATTTTCTTCCCTTTTCTCTTATCCACAGTACGTACAGATTTTTGCGCGGAAAGAGCTGAACTTTGAACGTATGAACGAACGAGACAGGAAGCAAATTGTTGCTGAAGTGTAAAGCTTCCGGGGAACTGTCATGACAAAGCTAATAGGTTTTAACAGGAACATCCTCAAAGACCTAGGACACGACCATATTGTACGATACCACGACCGCTACGTCGATAGAGAAGCTGGAATTCTATACATTCTTATGGAATATTGCGGCGGAGGTGACTTGTCGACTGTGATCAAGCAGGCTGCTAGGACAAACCGACCGATACCCGAGGACAAGATTTGGAGTTATTTCCTTCAAATTCTCCTAGCACTCAGCCATTGTCACCATCCATATGGTCATGTAAGGAATAACAGCAGCGGAAACAATGTGTTCGAAACTGCAGGAACATCTACTCGGGCTCAGATCTTACATCGGGACTTGAAACCCGATAATGGTACGTTCAGGTACTATATTTACCAGCCCATGATTCGCTGAAGTACCATTCAAGTTTTCCTTGACACCGCAGACAAAGTCAAACTCGGCGACTTTGGCTTATCAAGAGCTCTAACCCAGACAAATTTCGCGAATACCTATGTTGGAGTGCGCTGAATGTTCTGGCCATATCCTACTTGCATGTTGATCATTCTTCTTACAGACACCCTATTATATGTCCCCAGAGCTAATGCAAGAAAAAGCCTACGATACGAAGTCTGATATATGGTCCCTCGGTTGCGTGATATACGAACTATGCGCTCTCAAACCTCCATTCCACGAAGCCAAGACACACCAGGAACTTAGCAACTTTATAAGGTAAGAACATTTACTTTCATGGACATTTTTTCGTTGCAACTCTGGCCAGAGCCGGCCGCATTCCACCCCTTCCTCGGGGATATTCCCAAACTCTCGCCAGTGTTATCAAATCCATGCTGAACCTGAACGTATGTCAGCTTCCATTCTTACTGCGTTACTTCCTCAGTCCAATTCTAGCCTGCTATGCGCCCATCTGCCGCTCAACTGCTCCAACATGAACGGCTCTCGTTAACTCTCAAAGTGATCGAAGCCGAGAAGATGTGAACCTAGTCGTTCATTGATGTAAAACTATCTCTGATACTTTGCTTTCGTAGGTTAAATTCTGTGAAAAGCCATCGTGCCGACAATGCTGCCAAAGAACGTGATCTCAACGTTCGGGAGTCGATGCTTCGAGAGCGAGAACAACAGATGGCTGCTCTGGTTGGACAGAAGGATGCGGAGATCGCAAACCTGCAACGAATGGTGGCTGGATTGCAAGAACAGCGGAGTCAATACTCTCAACAACAGATGGAGGCAGCAGTCAAAGAGGCAGTGGCGCATCGAGAGGAGGAGTTGCGGGTTCTAGTGATGAAGAGGGAAAAGGAGGTTGCGGATGCAATGGCGAGGCGGGAAGAGGAGATCATGGAGGCTGTGAGAAGAAGGGAAGCGGAGGTCTGCGAAGCGTGGGCTGCGAGAGAGACTGAGATTCGGAAGGAGTTTGAGGATGGTGTCAGGGCGGTGGAAGAACGTATAGAGTGGATCCAAGGGAAGGAGGAAGAGTTGAAGGCAGAGGAAGCTCGCTTAGAAGCTGTGCAGACCGATATGGAGGAGAAGATCGTGAAGCGGGAAGAAAATCTCGCAAAAGGTCAGTGCCTTCCAGTCTAAGCCAACTCTCTTCTGAACTTTTTCCAGGTCGCAAAGACAAAATGCCTCTGGAAGAGATCAAAAATATTCCCACTCGACACGCTGATGATGTGCAACGTCGAAAGCAAGACAACCCAACCCCACGGCCCAATCACAGAATGCTCTCGTCCCTTTCTACACCAATCATGCGACCCACTAAACTAGACTCTATGCCATCTGCCATGAAAGGTGTCGTACTAACGTCGACTGGCGAGACACTTGCAACTCCCACTCCCGCAGAGCTCGCAAATCTCTTCCACAACTCGCCCAAGGTCGGGTTAAACTTTACAAAGATTTTCGACTTCGAAGATGGCGATGAAGAGGATGAGTCTCCCCAAGCAGCAGCATCAACTCCGACCGTAAACAGAGGGGTCAGCCTACCTCCGAGTCCCAGCTCAAGAAAGGAGAAGGAGAGGACCAAGATGAAAACCAGGCAACGTGGTGCCTCTTCCGATGTCGAATCCGCGGTTTCATGGCCCACAGTTTCGAACAGTAATGTATCAAATACGCTCCCGACTCGTTTGCGGAGGCCATCTATCCGGTCCCGATCTCAAGTGCAACGAGCCGCAACGTTGCCTTCCTCGACCTCGGACCCCTCAAGTCTTTCTTCCGCCAGTGGTTCCGCGTCTACATCTCAAATTGCTCCCAAGCCTCTCCCCCATCCACATCTAGTCACCACTACAGGACGGATAGCCGTGACCAAACAACAGCCTGACTATGACCTCGCCGACGAGGAGAATCTCCCGAGCCCGTTCCTCAAACGAAACCTCGATCGTCCTGCGACACGGCCGCCGGTGCCGGTGCAGCAGGTGAAGAAGCGCCCGAGTGCCGGACATGGGTTGCGGGCGGTTGCAGCGGCGAATGCTGTTATCAAACGAGTGTCTGCTTCATTATCCTCGGAAGATGCACCGACGGATTCTCGAACGGCGCTCGCCAGTGCGCGCAAGGCGGGTGAGGAGGCACGGAAGACACTCTTGCGATCATGATACATATATAGGCCGCGTAAGACACGATACCTTAAACCTTTCCTTCTCTTTTTTCATTATGGACTTAGATGGTTATACATCACTATACATGGCATATATTTAATGAAGCGTGTGTTTGATTCTTACGGAGGTGACGATTGTATTCTCTTTGTGCCCATCGGACTGAATCCAACAATCATACTTACTGGAAGACGTGTGTCCAGTGTCCACTGGTACGGCAGTTATTTTGAATTTCAATCTTTGGTGGCTCCTCTTATCGGATTACATAATAAGTAGGGGCTGGCCAGTGGCGTCATGTAATTGCATGCGAGTTTTATTTTTACAAAATGCGGTTACGTGCCAATAAATTCGAGTTCGGTCACGTCTGCGTCACGTCACGCCCATATGTGCCTTCCACCACATGTGTTCGGCCTGGGCCGCAGATGGTTCCTAAATTTGCGATTCCTCTTTCTCACTGGTACTTAGGGATTACCCGTGTCTCCGATTGCAACCAGCAACTGCATTGATTCCTCTCGATTGCGCTCTGATTTGTGTCAGTAGTCTCGAACAGTGTCAAGGCAAGCTTTCCTTATAATTTCGAACTTTTATTCTGTCGTCCTTACTCTAGCTTTCCTCAGTCAGTCATGGCTATCTCTGCGCAGGTTGTCGGTGTTGTTACGTTTTACATGGTGGCCGCTCTTGTGGTGAGTATCAATTTTGTTTTCCGGAAGGCTCCTGAATTCGATACGGGCTGTATAGATGGTCTTCGTCAACAAGGAGGTCCTCAAGTCGACGCCCAACCTTCCTACTCTTTTCATGTTTTTCCAATCCGTCATGACGGTTCTTCTTCTCAATTTCACGTCTCTTTTCACGACACATGTCAAGATTCCCACCTTCGACAAGACGACAGCTTATAAGCTCGCTCCATTAATTCTTATCGACGCCTCTGGATTCGTCTTCAACGCACTTTGTCTGCGCGATGTCGAAACTGCCTTCTACCAAGTCGCCCGTGGTCTCGTTTTGCCCCTGACCATCGCTGTTGTCGCCCTTTCCACCATGACTCGTCCATCGCTCGCCGTCGTAGGTTGCGCTGCAGTCGTAACCCTTGGTTTCTTCCTCGGCGTCTCCTTCTCCGAAGGGCTTCCAGCTCGGGCCGTCCCGACCCCATTAGCCCTCTTCTACGGTTTCCTTTCCTCATTGGCGATTGCCGTTCACGCGGTTCTTGTCAAATCATCGCTCCCCCACGTCGGCGGAAGCAGCACCATGCTTTCGTATTGGTCCAATTATGGTTCCGCCGTCCTCCTGGGCCTGGTAGCCCTTCTAAAGGGCGAGGTCTTTGAGTTCTATGGAATGATCAACAGTGGTAGCTGGGACTGGTCCGTCTTCCTGTGGGGCAACCTTGTAACCGGCGTGTTCGGCTTCCTCATCAGCATCGCCGGCATCCTCAGTGTCAAAGTGACAAGCCCAATAACACACATGTTCTCTAGCGTAAGATTTCCTTTCCATTTTCACTGTTTGTTGGTATCTTCTGACGCGTTGTAACCCGTTCTCCACCGATAGGCCGCCAGATCTGGACTTCAGGTGTTCCTTGGTGTCAAAATTAATAAGGATGTCTTCACAACGTAAGTCTGATCATGATCAAGCTTCAAGCGTATGTGGCTCAAAATAGGCATTACCTTGTACTCACCAGTCAACGTGCTATCTCGGTCGTCACGATCCTTACTGGGACGCTTCTATACACATACGTCAAGGCTCGCGAAACCGCCGCGCCTCCTGCGCCTCAACCGTCGAAAGATGTTGAAGCTCAGTCACCACTTACGCAAGAAAAATCCTCCGCCTAATTACGTCAACTCCATCAAAACGTATTTCATGACTTTGCTTTGTTTTTTTTTTCTCAAGGGGGCTATTTATCCGAATCGGACTCACTTCATAAAACTCTATGCTGCATAGATGACGTACGGAATCTACTTCTTCTGATGAATGGTTGTTTTCAAGATGCTCTGTACGAATTCCATTTGTTGATAGTTATCGTATTAACGTTTCATAGGGGTATAATAGATTGTTAGATATCACGTTTCACAATACTAGCAACTGCTCTTTCAACTCATTCTATCAGTGATTCTAATCGTCGCTCTGTTCCAGTCTGATGATCGTCTCTACCTACCATCTGTCATAAGCGATCAGCTGAGACCGTCTCGAAGGCGACTCATCTGCCGTTTGTATTTGAGCCTTTGGAGGACAAGAGCCTCGACGATCCAAGTACCGCCCTTGTATCGCCTCACGCGTTCTACAACCACCCTGAACAAGGGAGCAGGGTCAAAGACTTGGCACGCCGTGTTTGAATGTACGTTACGGCCAACAATTGTGTATGTACACATCTGTCTGAAGGATATCCGGGTCTTTGAACGCCCCGTTGTCTCGGTGATATCTTCCTATGTCGGGATGGGTTCGATAGCGCGCGCTTAGGATACTGGCCTAAACGAGGACCGCGGCGAAATGGAATTGAAGACACATTGTTTACGGAAAGGGTCTTATGCATATCACGACAAGCCTTGTCCAGGCGCATATATTATGCAGCATTCAGCTCAGAAATCCACAACATATGATTGTGGCGTCACGATCGCGGTTCAAACTGAAATTTTATTAAATTCATTTTCCTTGGTTTCTTCTGTGTAGGTCTTATTTTGAATACGCTGGTTGCCGGTATCACTGACCGATGTGGAATACTGTCATACAAGCTCGGGCTTGATATCTCAGAAAGTGCCAAAATTATCTCTTTTACTGGTCAGTTTCAGCCTCTTTCTGGGACTATTATATGTGTTTTCCTTGTTGTTATTCTTTCGACTGCAGTATAAGTAGCGTTTGACGACGGAAGACATGACTAAACTGCATTTGACTTTCTCAGCCACCGTATACTTCCGTATACAAAGATAGGTGATGCCAGGAACGTTCTCTTATTGACGTGCGGCGTTTCGAATCATCCAGGAACGACAGTGACCAATGGGTTGTCATTCCACCGAGGATCCTGTCCTAGTACATCTCCTGCCTGACAGCGTGGGCATATACATACATAGGTACCAGCCTAGTCCCGTTTAAATACTTTCAAAGGTACTTTCGTCATATCTAGTATGTACATAGGTTTTGCAGAGGCCCGCCGAAACTTCCCCATGCCATGTGGTCCATGACAGAATGTATGATTCGGCCTCGATCAGGGCGGATGTATCTTGAAGGCCTGAATGTCCTGAAGCGACTCCTCCAGGATAGTTTTTCGCGCGCTTAGGCACAATTTCTAATATGTAAAATCGAATCTGCCAACGCCTCGAGCGACACCCTTACTTATCCTTCTTGCCAGGCTTCCCTTACAGCCCATCAGACTTAGGTTACATTTACCTCACGTTCAAACGTTGTTCTGTCAAATGAGGTCGCAACGAGGCCGCAGTTTATGTACTTGTGGAAACGGAGATATGTACTAAGATTTAAATAAGGTTGTGCCGAGGACGACATATGTTCCATCAGTGATGTGCTCATGCCAGTTTGATACTGTCTGAGTTGAGGTCGGTTTCCGCTCACTACTTAACAAGAAGCTATATACTTATGTATTGCAGTCGATGATAATGAGTCAGAAATGGGCTGCTCGCCGCTCGGCGAGGCAGAGTTGGGCCTCAGATGATTGCCGCATTTGAAACTGAATTTTTTTGACGTTCCCTGCTGCCCTGTCGGCATATCAGGTGCCTTTATACGAAGGAAGCGGCTTCACGGCAAAGAAATCTGGTTCTTGTTCCTCCTGAACGGTTTCCCAACCGCTCCTGTCCCTTTACCTCACTATGCTTCCCCTTGCCCACCTCTCCTCTACTGACCGCGCTCTTTTTTATCAGTACGGCCTCGGGCCCTCGCGGATCGTCTCCATTCAGGTCGTTCACCATGCCTTCCAACGTCAAGCTGCAATCCAGCCAGACACCGTCGCCGTCGAACATCATTGTGCACTCTACAACGAGTCGATTACGTACGGCGAACTCGACCGTGTCTCTGATCAACTCGCGCACATCCTTCGAGGTCTTCCAACGCCTATCGTTCCTGGCACCCGCGTTTGTATCCTCGCAAGGCGGTCAGTAGCTCTTGTTGCAGCCATCCTCGGCACACTAAAAGCCGGGGCACAATACGTGCCTCTCGACGCCCAAACAATCACTGACGAGACCCTTGAGTTCGTCATTGGGGACGCGAACCCCAGCGTTGTCCTCTCCATGGCAGAATACTTGCACAGAGTGCCGACTGGGCATGTCCCTGTACTGAGTATAGAAGCAGAGATGGAGAGAGGGCCAGCTGAACGGCCCGATGGCGGGAGAGTGGAAGATCTGAGTTCGCCTGCAGACGGAGCGTACTGCATCTACACTTCAGGGACTACTGGTGCGTTTTTTGCTGAAGCTAAAATTAGATAAGCTGAGGCCTTGTACATACATAGGTCGCCCAAAGGGCGTTGACGTAAAGCATCGCGGCATCGTCAATGGTAAGTATCCCACCCCTTGACCGATATCCGCTGTTTCCGCTGACAGCAATCTTGCATAGTCCTTTCCGGCTCTCCAGGCAACGTCGGAATGGCCCCAGGGCTTCGCGTGGCGCAACTCCTCAACATAGCATTCGATATGGGTGCTTGGGAAATCCTAGGTGCCATGTACAACGGTGCTACCCTTTGTCTACGCGGGAACACTTCGCGTGAATGGAGAGCTCTTATGCGCACCGTCAACGTCGTAATTGCGACCCCGAGCATCATCAGCATTCACGATCCAACAGACTATCCTTTGTTGAAGAGCGTGATCGTCGGCGGGGAACCATGCCCACAATGTACGTAGAGTTTTTCGAAATTTTCAAGAAGCAAACCAAGTTAACTTCTGTTTCAGCGCTAGCAGACAAATGGGCACGCTGCACCTCGTTTTACAACTGTTGTGGTCCGACTGAAATCTCCATATGCAACACTGTAACTCCTCCCCACGTTCCCGGCTCTCCTCTTGCGATTGGATCGCCTATCCCCAACACCAATGTGTACATCCTCTCAAGAGACCCAATGAGCACAAAACCTGCCCCGATCGGAAGTGTAGGGTGCATGTGGGTGGGTGGCGTTGGCGTAAGCGGCGGTTACCTTAATATGGAGGAAAAGACACGCGAACGATGGCGGTCTGACCCATTCGTCGGTCCTCCGTTAGATGATGCGGACTCGACAGATCATTGGGCAAAGAAACCCAACGGTGAATGGGCCAGACCTATGATGTTCAACACTGGCGATCTCGGACGTTGGCGGAAGGACGGGCAGCTGGAGCATATGGGCCGTGCTGACGATCAGGTAAAAGTCAAAGGGTTTCGCGTTGAGCTCGACGGCGTTGCGATGGCCATGCGGGTAAGGGTTTCCCGTCTTGGTTCGTTCTGTGCGTTTCCTTACTCACTCCTTTGCAAGACACATCCACCCGTCAGAAACGCCGTCGCTCTTCTCATCAACAACGCTCTCTGGGGTTTCGTCACCCCAGCCAACGTATCCATTTCCGCCGTACATGCAGCCACCGCCCGTTCGCAGCCTTCATACGCCGTGCCCGCCCTCGATCGCTTCGTCGCGCTCGAAGAGTTCCCAATGACGCGGAACGGTAAAGTCGACAAGCGCGAGCTTCACGGGATCGTAGAGCGCGCTGCGAAGGGCGAAACAGCAGTAGCACCTTCCAGCACCTACGAACCCAAGGCACACAAACACGAGGTTGTGGTCTCCGCGCTTACAGAGGTCCCCAAACCACAAGTTGTTCCGTGTCAATTGCCAGTCCCGCCACCCCCTATCGACGCACAGTTCGTGCTAGAAGAACCTCTCAAGATGGTGTCCGTGGATCTGGCGTGATGTATCACTCTTCCTCCCTTTCTTTCTTCCCTTTCCCTGCCAAGTAAATTGTAAATATAAAATGGACTGGACTGGACTGGAATTAGACTATCAGATCGGAATCGGACTTGGGGACATTTGTTCATCTATCTATCCAGAATCCTTTGCGCCCCCCACGCTCTTTTCATCACATCAACCCACATGACACGAGAACACATCCTCGTCGGACTCATCAGTCGTCTTTGGTCTTTATTTATGTTCCCCTCCCCTTTCCACGGTCTCTGCCGATATTACTTATCACATTCTGTATCTGTTCTACGCCAGGCGTACACCTTTGGGCTGTTTTCTGCTAGGGCTTCTTTTTTCCCCCCTTCCTCTGGGTCGATCAACTAGTTGTATACGATTATGAATTCTAATTACACACACCATCATGTGCTATCCTTACTCACCCATACTCCCGCATTTCTTCCCCATCATTCGGCATTGTCGTGAAGGGTGGCCGATTGTACCCCGTGCTTGTATGTTGCTCCTCAGTCTTCGGTTTCATAATTAGCAACGATCAGCAACTCCCTTTTCGTTTAGCTCAAAGCAGTTAACAGTTGACACGGTTACCGTTGTCCACTGGGGTCAAGGTCTGTTTTACATTACAAATGTGATTATCCGGTCATGGCTCGCATATTTCGTTGATGGGGTCCTAGCTAGAGTAACACTCTGACAAAACGTGAGAGGACGCCAGACTGATAACCAGCCCCTCCACGTACTCGAGCTCCGAGGCTTGTCTCCGTTGAGGGATCGGTCACTGGTCTACTTAGAACCGTCGATGCGCCTTCGTCGACGTCA
>JAGGAX010008419.1:0-28762 GCA_017657335.1 Termitomyces titanicus | reverse complement strand
AGGATCTATCGATGATCGATGTCGTCTACACAGTAGTGCTAAACATGACGCTGCTCCGGGCTCACGCAACAAATAACTTGAATCGCCTATATACAGATGTGACGTCGACGAAGGCACATCGACGGTTCTAAGTGACCGATCCCTCAACGGAGACAAGCCTCGGAGCTTGAGTACGTGGAGGCGCGTCCTCTCACGTTTTGTCACAGGGTTACTCTAGGACCCCATCAACGAAATATGCGAGCCATCACCGGATAATCACATTTGTAATGTAAAACAGACCTTGACCCCAGTGGACAACGGGTCGTCCACCTGTCCACACCCACAAAACAACATCATCCTAAAGTAATCCATCAGACAGACGCTAAGCTCGCTGGTTCACCGCACCGATGTTTTCGCAAACATACAATACAGGTGGACCAAACGTCCTCGAGATCCTGCACAAGGCAGAGATCAATGTTCTCGGTATAACGAGCCAGCGTAGAGGTCATCGAGTGGATTTGAAGGATGCGGCATTTGTAAAAATGCGAGACTCGGTCAGTTTCTATAAAATAGATCCTGATGAGTATGTTCTAAAGAAACAAAGATGGTTGGCTGAGGTTTATATAGATTTTCTGCGTGGCCCGTGCGCAGATGAAGATTGCGTGATCACCGGAGGTCGGGTATGATATATGATACCAGGCCGGCATTTCACAAACACAGTCGTCATTTCACGTCAGGTTTTTATTTATGATATATTATGTACATGTTTTATCATTTCTTTCCCAACAATTCCATGACTTCTAAGACTTCGGTAATCAGTCTGCTTCCGGCAAACGAATCGGCTGAGGACGAGTAAAGAAGACGGATGCTGTATACTTGGCGATCACAAAGAGACCAAGGAATCCGAAAACAGCTAGTAGCAAATGCCACAATGGTTGTGGTAGACGTGGCATGTCCCGTCGTGGGAGCTCGATACTGGGGTTAGAAGGTCCACCTAGATGGGTATTGTTCCACACGGAGCGAACTACGAAATCAGCAGGGTCTGGGTTCTGGATCTTCGACAGAGCAGGATTCAAAACGAACGATACTAGCAAAGCTCTCAGATAGTGCACCTGATCGAAATTTCTGAAACTTACGAGTGCGATCCATACCAGGAATGAGATAGAATCCATTGGAGGGAAGACCTGTGCCTTTGTCGACGAAGACACCAACCGTTCCAGAGGGATGATCGATCCAAGTCCAAGCTCCTACACCTCCTGTAGCTGATAACGTGAAAGTCAAGTTACTGCTCCGAGTCACATTAATTTGTGGGTCGAACAAGTGGGCGTTTGCTAAGGATGTCGGAGTAAACTTTGAGGTAGACGGATTGGCTTCAGGCTCATTTTCGTTTATGAAACCCACTCACAAATTGTTCATTCGTCAACGTCTTTCCTTCGACGTTTGCGGTCAGATTGAGATGCAAAAACACGTCTGCCGCTCCTCTGCCTGTTGGTAAAATGTTGCTCAAACCTTGACCCTCATATAAAACAGAGTTGTTGAGTGTCGGGACGGTGAAATCAAAGAGCGTGGTGTTCAATGGTCTCCCTTTCCAATCGTACCAGGTTGCTTGCGCTGAACCCTTCACGTCTTCCCAACGATCTGAGATCACGAGAATCTGCAGTGTCTGGTTCGAGGCAGTCCAGAATGGATATATCCCCACAGGCGCAAATATTCCGGTGAGGCCATACTGAAGCACCTTCCACCTCCCAGAATACTCAATACTCGACCAACTCGGCGCCTGCCAGATATCGTTGAGTTGCCAAACGAGCGCCCCCAAGTTGTTCTCGCTCTGTCCGGCTCCACGCCTATACCAAGCCACTTGAGAAACGATAGTCATGGACTGGAATACCTGGGTGCTCCAGCACCACTGTGCAAAGGTCTGATTAGTGTCGGATGTACCAGGAGTGGGAAGCCAGAGCTCGACGGCCACCGTCATCTCACGCTGACCCTCACCAGCGTTCGGGTTAGGGAAAGCAAGAGAAGCCGCAGGTGGATGGTGCTCTCTTGACATAACGACCGTCGAATTGAAGGAAAAGTCCTCGGCCGAAAGCAAGACTTCTTCCCAAGTGTAGAACGATGGCATAGAATGAAAGCCGAACTCGTTCACGAACCGTGAGACTGGGAATGTTGTGTAGTCGAAGGCAACACTGGCATCGTAGTTGTAACGCTCTGGAGACATCGGTGGCTCAAAAATCAGAATTATTCTGGTGAAGCATAACACACCTGAGTTTCCATAGATTTCGCTTGGGGTGCCGTTATTGAATCTTAGAATATAAGGGTCCAGGCTGAGAACACCTTTGGTCGTAGAACAGTCCGTATACGGAAGCTATAATAAGATGGAAATCAGACCCGATGGTCAAAGGAATGTCAGTGGTCCGACCGAATGTGTTTCCGACGTCACAATGCTATATAAGAAGTCCTGGAAAAGGGCAACATACTGTAGTACAAGCTCAATTTATTCATTTCAAAGCCCTGTACAGGCTACTATCGACGTACCTCATCCAAGAAATGCTTGCCATTTTCAACCCATTGATCTGTCCATATCACGATTCCTTCAATCTCGTTTCCACCGGCCCATTGAGCAGCACTAGGGTGGCGGTTGACCCTTCTTACATTCTGACGTACCTCAGGCTCAAGATTTTCCAATAAAAAATCATTAATAGGGTATAACGCGTCGGAGAAGATGAGTTCCGACCACGCCATGATGCCAAGCTCGTCACAGACGTCGTAGAAGTCGTACACTCCACCAGCAACAGAGGCGGATGAAGGCTGGTATGTCCCCCCACCCCAAACCCGTAGCTAAGAGCGAGGCCGATCAGAGGACGTCAACATTCAAAAGTGAATTCCGTGACATACCATATTCTGGCCGCTCTGAACAGCGCTCTCAAGTAACCAACGTACTTGATCCGTCGATGTACGAGCATAAAAAGGATCGAATGGGATAATGTTGCTTCCGGACGCGTAGAATGCCTTGCCATTGACCTTGAAATACCATTGATCTCCGGGCCAGATCCCGCGCTGTTCAATGTCTGCTTGGCTGTACCGAGTTTGGGCAAGCTCGATTGTGCGAAATCCAGTCCTCGTGACAAAGTTCACAATGTTTGAGGAACCTTCACCAGAGGAAGGGGCAGATAAGATAACATTCAAGTCATATAATTTTGGTGTTCCGAGGTTGTGCGGGTACCATCTCTGAGGAATATTATCGGGGATCGACCAGATAGCCGTAATCCAGAAGGTGTCATTAGTTGAGACAGGCAGATCGGTTATGTCAAAAGGCTGAGATGTGAGCTCGAGTTCAGGGAGCGATAGAGTCAGAGAGGAGTGTGGAGTCGCCACTGCAGAGCGTAGACCTAGAGTAATATTTACAAGCCAGTCGGCGTTTTGATTCGGAGGTACTGAGAAGTTTTGTCCTTGCTTGTAGATATCGATAGAGATTTCCTCAACGAATATGGGACCAGTAACATTGTCTGTGCTGGAAGCAAGGGGTGATATAGGAGGCGTGCCTGTCTGGGAAACTGAATTCCCAATCGAGGGAGACAATGTAACGAGATATGCCGGCTTGTATATCCCGGCGGGCACGAAGGCTGGACCCTATCCTGCCGCATTCATCGTCTGGTCGAGGCTACAAGCCAGGAACTTACCCAATCCCATCCAAAGTCGGACGCTACTTTCCTGATCATGGGCCAGATACCAGGATATTCAAACTAGAACGATGAGAGTGGAAGTAAACCTTCTATTAACACTAGAACATACTCCTCCATTTCCCGGAAATTGCTCCACATCAGGTCGAGTACTGACATTCAATGCATAGAAATATGCTGATTCGAGAGCTACCGTGAGGTTATTGTCAGTGGGTGACGGCTTAGAGATGGCGGTTGAAATATCAAATATATATTGCCTAAACTGGTTGTTAACCCAGGCCAAGGGGTGACCGCCTACAGTCTATAACGAGGATGATACCATATGTCGTAGTCGTTAATACGCGTACTCACAATGTTGGCAACCGTGTCAACACCATACAGAACCAGGAGCGTTGTCGGTTGAGCGGACGAATCGAAATCCAAGGTACGGGTGAATGGGGTAAGGTCCGCCGTGTAAGTCCAATTGTCGTTGACAATCCATCGCTGTGTAAAATCTATCGTTTTGTTTGATCCGAGGAGTTAGGATATCAGACTATCTATGCATGCACAGTCTTACCATTAATGCTGAGCAAAGGCTCTGTGATGATGCCAGCTTTCAGCAGATCCAGATGCGCTTGCGATGGCGGACCGGAAGCAGGAATCTGGATCGAACCATTTTGGTTCTTCAAAGTCCAGTGGAGTTGATTAACATCAAAGATCACAACAGAGACTCTCTCAGCTATACTCAGGAGCACAGCAGACAAGGTGAAGGGTCGAAGCATTCTTGATGGGTCAGGTCCACAACTGCCTCCCGTTTTAAAGAGCGCATCCCCGCATGCTCACGCGCTCACACATCATCAATGATGTAATGACGGATGGTTGCTGGCCCAGTTTTGACAAGCGCGCCTCAGTACAGATTCGTGACTTGTTGATAATGATGGCCAGAGTGAATATATGTAATTATCAGAGCCTTTTAGTGCCATAGACATTGCATCGGTTCATGCACAGAGAAGGATTCAGGGATCGAGGAAGTGTAATGTCCTTCCATGGAGCAGCAGCCAGGGCCAAGCCATGGCGGCAGAAGCCGCATGAGCTCGTGCTGGGAAGCATCAACCAAAAAGTCGCCTTCAAATGGATGCCCTACTAGACAGTATAATTGCTGGATCTTCCTGAAGCATGATAATGTCAAGTGCTAGTCATGATCACGAGAGCAATCACCCTTAAGTCAAGGTTCTCAGGACTTCCTGGGAGCAAGCTTATAAAGTCATGCTCTGTACCACAAGCCAAACCTGAAGGAAAAACAGCACGTGTTTCATTTGTGGTTTCTTGTACCGACATAGACACCGTCAAGAGGTAAAAAAGGGTCAAAAAGGGGTTCGGTCGGTCCGTCGAGCTTTTTGAATACGTCTGGATCATTAATATTCTCTCCCTACAGGGTCTTACCATGCCTCACTTCTACGATCTTGCTTAATTGTCTTTAGACCTGGACCTCGAGCAATAACTTGGAAAACATCAACCAATTGAGCCGGGCCTTATCCAATGTCTATGTACACAGCTCAAGACCTCACGTCAGTGTGACTGGAACCAATGCAACTACGAATGCGGGATGGCACATTCTGTCTGCTGTTCCGTCACTACGGATCCAGAGATGAGCAATAAGTGTGCTCCATATTTTCGGAAGGTCGAAAGGAAGCGGGCACAAGGACGCGCTTACTCTATCTAATGGGTCCATTATCCGAAGTTGCCCCTCCCCACGACTGTAAGTACATAGTAGGACGGCTTCTTTTCCTTGTCTATGTGTCACACCTCGCGTTCATGGTATCTCCATCCTCCGGGAAATCTTCGTCGCCGGAGTTCGGTCCAGCATGCATCATCCAGATACGATTATCCGCGTTACGAAGTCTGCGACTTCGAAATCCTGGGCTTCACCTAAAAATGTCGCATCATCAATCGCATGAGCAGTCTCTGGTAAGTAAATCACGAGTGTAAATCACCTTTGGGTTTCGCAGGCTTCGCAAGATCCATTAAGGACTCAAACACCGGTTTCTCCACATCTTCATACTATTCCATCTTCCCCTAGTACTAGTATAGACGGAAGATTGTCGTACTGGCAGACCTGCGAGTCCTTTTCCTTGGGCCAGAAAATCCATATCCTGAGTGTGATCGGGTACTGCATGAAAGCGCGACTGTCCAAGTATGTTGCACTCCTTCCCCCGTGTGTACGGCATTCCATCCCGGGAGCGATTGGGGCCTGAACTGAGGAATATGTGTGCCTATTTATGCATTACCAGCTTATCGAAGTGATGAACCACGGGCTTGATAGTGTGAATTTTGCGTCTTCTCGGTACCGCATGCATCGGGTATCACTTGTCGTCGCCTTTCGAGCATTCCTGGTAACACCCCTAACCGATGAAAGCCATGAAATTGCGAGGAGATCCAGGACGTTTTTCTAAAGGATCGAGACAATACTCTGCTGTATCGATTTCAACTTGAATGATAAGATGATAATCGAGGCCGATGGCAAACCGCATAGCTAGTGCAATAGGGTGCCAGGGGCTGCCCGGTCTCAAGGATGAGGAACTACCGGCGACGAGGTATCTCGGTGTAAGATGGAGCCTTAGACACGCCCGTGGTCAAGTGTTTCGACGTACATCGTGACTGTGAAGAGAGAAAGAAACAACGCCCTAAAAACTGAACGTGGAATAGCAAGGATTTCATTCGACCGGGGCTGGACACAGCAATTGATTGCAAACAAATGGCCCACGGAAAAAAGTTTTCCATGCATTCACAACAAGACTTGCAATTCGACCTGATCAGTGGTTTGAAGTTTCATCATTATAGACCTATCGACGCAGGAGGACATCCAAGTTGTGAAGTAGAAACCACAAGAGTGGCCTTGGTTTCCGACATAATCAATAAATAAAGGACTTAGAATGCACCTTTGCTAAACGACCACTGTCGGGTCATGTATGAGTGAAAACGAACACAAGGCACGTCTCCAAGAAAATAATGTCCACCAAATCGAACTGGTCCATTATGCAGGATTCCTTCTCCTCACGACTGCAGAGTACGACGGCTTTTCCTTCCCTATGTCATGTTCTTCGTCGTAGACAGTGTCCCAATCTTCCAGGAGATCTTCGTCGCTGGATTTAGGTCCAGCTTTATCCTGCCACGCATCGTATTCAATCTGAGTGATTTGTGTCACGGAGACAACGATCCGAATGTTGTCTGCGGCTACACCTACACGAGCCATAGGTCATTATCAATTACACCGGTATATCATGGACGCAAATCACCTTTGAGTTTCGCAGGCTTGGCAATATCCATCAACGACTCCAACACCGGGTTTTCTGACACCTCGCGACCAGATCCATCCTCCCTGGGTATCGATGGACGTTCGTACTCGGACAGGCAAACGTCACGCTCCCATTCGTTTTGTAGGGAATCAGTATCCTCAACGTGATCAAGGACGTCCATGAAAGCACGACCGTCCCAGTAGGCTCCTTTCATCCTCCCATGCGTCCGGCGGCCCATACCCGGAGCGATTGGAGCCTTCAAGGGATATGTATGAGTATACAGATAGGCGGGGAAGTTAAGCAGGCAAGAAACTGACTTTGGGTTTGGGGAGAAGATTTCGTGCCTCTGCAGCTTGTCTTGATGTTAGACCACGAGCTTTGGCGTCAGCTCTGAATTGCTGTGGTTCATTATCAGCGGTTGAACAAGATGAAGTTTCCGTAATGCAATACCTTCTTTGCGACCTCTGGTCCATGAGAACTGAGTCTTGAGCGAGTCATTTCGTCAGAGATTATTGATAGTAGTAGAAGGGTCTCGGCGTGAAAGTTATAGACGTAGGAGAGTTGCAAGCAAAGTCGATTTTTGAGCGACGTTACTTCTTGTTCTTTGCTATTCTGTAGTTCCTTGCCCTCAATATTGATGTCCCAAGGCCTTATATATACCAACCTCAACTTAGCAGAATTCTCGCGCACTCGAGTCATCGAACATCCCATTTCCACGCTTCATTCTGATTGCTAACAGCCGGTGTATGTAGGCGGCTTCTATATCCCATTGGCTAAAGCTGTATCAAAGCAATGTGGCGGGTTGTAAAGGAGATATAAACTGACAGCGACGATGACTCAATAGCATTTGAAAGTCAATTCACTTTCTCCATTGAGTCTTGCTACGAGCACCGACCGGAACCACAAAGACAAATGACTAAGCTGCGATATTCTCTGATAGTCTATAGATGGAGACATTTGTCCAGAGATATGACGAGATGATCACACTGCATCACAGCATAAACTGTTGATCAAGCAAATAAAGAGGGAGACACAGCATATCTTCTCCTGGGTCCAATGACAGCAAAGCTTACCAGCCTAGAAGCGAAATAAGATAGAGCGTAATGGTTTCTCCCTTCCGAATCGCGCAATAGGTATGAACAAGCACCAAAATTTGCACGAAGCAGAGAACCAGGGAAGTTTCATTATCCTCGGCACTCAGCGACCACTTTTAGTGAACTCAGCTAGGCTTCGGCAAATTTGAGCAAGAGAGATAGAGAGATAAGCAGCTGTGCTAGCGGAGAAGTACGAACTATCGAGACATTACTAATGTCCGAATTGCTTTATCATCACCGACTCTCGTATTACATACCATACTTCCACACACCTATCTCCCAATGGCGACAGCAACAACACAGAAGCGCTTTCAGTTGCCCGTGTCCTTCCAGGATTCATCACAGCTTGACAGGAAGAAAGGTCAAGATAACGGGGTCATGACCGAAGATTCAGAGGTATACGAGGCCGAGTGATCGCTTGTTTTGGAGCACTGTTATTAGAAGAATCCCCCAAAGCCTGAGTCTGCCTGAGTACTAGCACAATACAGAAGGTTTGGATCGGTGTCCTGTGCCATACGGATGACGAGTTCTCGGTGTGTTTATTCAACTGGACAACGACCAGTACCTCAATGGCCCCGAGTTACAACTTACACTTAAGACATATTGACTCGTTGTATTCAAGCCAGCAGTTGGAGAGAATGCCTATAACACTATGCGCCCATACTGTACTAACAATCAATCTTTTGGCCTTATACCTATCACTCTCCTAGGTCTTTCGTACATACTTGAATTTGACTTGAGTGCTTCCAACCCAACACATCCAAGAGTGAAGACATCAAGGCTACCTGAAGGAAAGCAACAGACGTCGTAATATTCATCAATATCTAATTTGCCGTCATACAGGTGATGCAGTCTCTTCTTGAGACTATATTATAGTGTTGATCAACAAACAGCTTTTATGTAGGGTTTCCCTATACAGACTTGAACATATTAAAATCTTTTACGAGTTCCATCTTACCGACCATGGCATCCGCGTCGTTGAGATGCAAATATTTTCAGTGAATTAGACGATAAACACCGACTAGAATATTTTGTGATAGACGAGTGGATGTGCAAACCGCAGAGTCATTACTTTTTTTTTAGCCCTTTCTGATATGATAGTTTTGGCACATGATATCAAGGAGGAGCCCTTTACTGCCGCAAAGCTTATAGGTGGCATTTCGCCACAACGTGTCCGAGAGGAACTACATGAGCCACTCGTTGGAGACAAAATTGGTGGGTTCTCTTGTTAGGTTGACATTTTAAGAGATGGACTGACGTTTCATTGAAAGCCCTTTTGTCTGCCCGCCTAGCACTGGAAGTGAATCATCATCTGCAATCAGCACAAGGGGTACCACGCCGTACTAGTAGAGAATACTATTCACGATTGCGATGCCCTCAACTGGCTCATGGATCCCAAGGGTTGATCTCGACTCACGCCACTGTCGCTTTCTGCGGCCAGGAAAGGGTAGAAAAAATCTGGAGAGCTAACCGTCAGACGATGAACCTTCACTTAGGCTGCGTTCGGATACGAGAATGCGGCATTTTCCTGTTCAAAGTTCAGATGTCCGACGTACATGTACAATAAATTTAGGCTACTAACACAACATTTTCCAACACCTGTGAAAATTACATATCATAAATCTACTCATCAATGATTCGTACATGTACAAAAAGTGTCGAAAACAGATATTGTGATAGCTGGGAGTCATGCAAAGGAAGATGACGATAGCCTACAATCGAAGTTTAGCCTTCGTCAGTCAAAGTAGTAATAAACGCGACGTACCCTTTTCCAGGCATGACAACGGTGTACAGTACACAGCAATGGGCTCGTCACCCTCCTCGTCATAGTCATCCTCAAGTACCGAGATTTGCACAAACACAAGGTCCATCATTTCCTTGCCACCGACAACATCAAAAGGCAGCTTGAGCTTCTCACGCCAGATGGGATTGAACCCATTATTCTGAACTGCACGAGTGCGCACCGTGACATTACGTGGGGAAGGTGATACAGGATCTTCTGATGATAACGATGCTGTAGAGCCTGTCTCAAGAGTAAATGGGGGGTGAGTCCAATCGGGGATGTGTAGGGTAACTTGAACCAAAGGATCGACGATCGACTTTTCAACGACCTCCTGCCCTCTCTTGTCCTTGAGACGAGGAAGTTGGTGTGCCGAGATGATCTGATTCGGACGTCCGATAAGTTCAATCCGGGGCAACTGAGGAGATACGTACGGAGATTTCAAGCACATGTTTTGAGTACTTTGACAAGAGCTCGTCATTACCTCGGAGTGCCTCAGGCTTCAAGACGAGGCCTGCTCGTCCGTTACGTTGGAACATAGCTTGATTCATAGTATACCCTAGATCTAGAGCGCAAACAAAATGCATCAGGCACTCGCCAATCACAGAAAGAGCCATCAAACCCACCAAATGTCTGCCAATTAATAGCAACGACTTGCGCCCCCGCAGCCCAGTAGCGATGGGGTTGGTAGTTGCTGGAACTGACTCTCGTACCCTTTGGATAGACCCGTACCACATGATCTTTGGTATGATGAATCAAGTCACGCATCGTGTTCTTCGTCTTGAGAAACTTATTGATCTTGTTCTCCGACAGCGAAAAGATATGCTCTGGGGCATACCCATGCTCCTGCCCCAACCCGTGACACTTGACGCCGACAGTGTACACGAGGAGCGACGCGAGATTGAACGACATCTTAACTTTTCCCTTTGTCTTCGAGTGGTCGGTCGATGAGTTTCCCCGAACGCGCCGCCACTTCTGTTTGAGCTCCTGCATTCCGTGTTTGATCTCCCCCCTGAGCCCCTGGGTACTACTCTCGTCTTCGTCATCAGAATCATCCGAAAGGATGTCGGCTTCAAGCACAGCAGGTTCTTTCGTGGGACTTGCAGTCGAACTGTGAGTACGAAGTGCTTCGAGCTGAGCGACGACATAGAGGTTCTTGGCCTGATCTGGATGGTGAGCATCCACTGAAATCTTCAGATATACAAGGGACACTCACCTTCAGTAGGATCTTGCCTTTCAAATCCTCAGGGCTCGGAAGGGTACTAAGGCGCGGCCGTCCTTCCACCGGTGCCCTGACGAGAGACTCCCCAAAAATTTCAACCATGATCTTCACAAGTATATCTTGTTGCTTGACACTACAGTGGATCTCCGCCGAGATCAGGACAGGGTAGGGTGAAGTCACGAAGGCATATTTGGCAATAGCGTTACAGATATCGCGCACCGAAACCTTGGATGTTAGAGTTTTGCCATGAAAGACGACAGGCTCAGTGTCGCCGTCGTATATATCAACTATTGTTCTTTGTTAGGACTGTGAGATGGGTATGTTAAGAGGTAAACGTACGTTCAACGCTACGGCAGCTGTGAAGAAGAGCACGAATATAGCCCTCAATGGTACTGACTCCGATCAACTGATGGCCTACGAGGTACGTATTATGCGATGCCGAAACAAAGTACTCAGACACGGGCCGTGTCATGTCTTGCCACACTTCTTGGTTCTGCTCCGAGAAACCGGCATTATCGGGAGAGAGAAGGAAAGACGAAAAGCCCTCGAGTGTGAGAACCGGAGCCTGAAGTGTGTCTGAGATAGTGGATCGTGAACTATCCGGGACCGTTGGGGGAGATGGTACACTTGGAGCCGGTGCTGGAGTCCCCTCCGTTGTTGTGTCCACTGGAGCGGTCGGTGCGGTCCAAGAATACTTGGAAAAAATAACCTTGAGCTCATCCTGAGTCAGCTTCGACTATTTTACGGCATGAGCTCGAGTTCGCGATAGAACAGTATGAAAACTTGCGTGTTGTATGTCCCTCATAAACTTCTCGAAGGCCGGAAAGTCCAATTTTCCGCCGTCAACATCGCAGACGGTCTTGTATATCTGTTCAATCTCAGGACGGCGTTTGAGAGTACGAACGAACGACTGGAAGCCATCATAGTCCAGGTAACCCTTGTTAGTAGAATCGGCATCCTTTGAAATTTATCAATCAAAGCGGCCTGGAATAAATCGGACCCAAAAAGCTTACCTTGAACATCTTTTCAAGCTCGGGTCTCGTAAATCTCGCATTCAATCTCCAACACAATCGTTCTATCTCATCAAGGCTCAACTTCCTATCGCCGTTACCATCCGCACCTTTCCAATATTGACGCGACCAGATAGCCTCTCGGACATCGATATTTCCAAGTCCTATCATGAGCCCCTGACGAACAGCGACGAGCTTTCGGACAGCTTCATTCCACATGAAGAAGGTCTCGAGATCATCTGCAATCATGTGCAGTGTCTTGTACGCGCCATCGAGTATGTATATTATCGTGAGCCAACGCAGTTCCGTTCCTTTAGGCAACTTGAACTGCTCTCGATAGTATTGGACGGTGGCACCTGAACGGATCTCCTTGATTGTCTCCAACGCAACTGCAACGGGCTTGAGTCGCATTTTCTCGGAGGCGAGAAGAGCTTTTACCATGACCTGTTTTTCGGGACTTGTAGAGGATACACCCCGCATCGGGATCAAGTTGGAACACAACCCGTCTCTGTTTCTTCTCAGAGACCTTGGTCATCATTGTCCCTTTCAACAGCCCTTCTGGTACAGCAAAAAGACTCTCATTCACTGATTGCGGCGATGGAGATGAGGGCGAAAGGTCAGACATGCCGCAAAGATCAAGTAGGCACGTTCCAAAGTTCGATGGCTGGAGTCGAGATAGATTATAGAGCCAGAAGGCTTGCGGCTGCGGCGTGTTGACCCAGCGTTGGTTGTGTTATTTTCAATGCGTGCTGTCGTTGTAGACGCGATGCGATTAATATTGAGACTCATCAGATTCAGATAAGAATATCGATAGATGCCATCCTATGCACGTGATCAACGTTCAACCCTGGCACTGCGGAACTGGTCCTCAGCCACCATACGGCTTGTGGCGAAAATAGAGACGAGTTGCTATTATCAGAATGATGCCGACATGCAGACTTTGAGCAGGCAGAAAATTTAGAACAAACGTAACGCATTACGAATGATTTCAGATATCTAGCACCTGCCGATTAATATTTAATCTTTATCTAACGTGAGACTCGAGAGTCAATACTTTACGAGGAAAGAAAACTGACTTCTGAGCTTTTCTGAGCCTCCCTATATGAGATTGAAGCGTACTGAAGGCCTGTCGCAGGTGGCGGTAATGGTGGAAAGCGAAAGACGCAAAAAATCAAAAACGCGACACCAAACATCAATATGCATCAATCAACGTGAACGTGTGACAATCACGTACATACATAGTCTGATACACAGATTTGTTTTACCGAGTCGGATTTGCAAGAACCATAAGTAGTCCCTGGGATTGCGCTTGTTGCTACTTTGCGGTTCTACCAGGCCCTCAAGGCGCCCTACAAAGTTCAGAATCAGTTCCTTGAGGCCAGTTGAGTGATGAAGACTCGGCGTTGAACGTTCTGGTCCTCGCGACACCTGTCCCTGATTGTCGTTCTAGTGATGACCGCTCTCCGAGAGACTGTTTAGCCACATGCCTGCCAACTTCTTTTCTGTGGCCTTCTTGCTATCCTCCATAGCGCGTTGAACCAGCGTCCTCTGACCTCCGTCCGCTATGGAGAAGAGAACTGCTGGGTTTGCTCAACGAGTAATCTTTCATCAACACTCGAGCTTCTACATACGTCAGGTGTACCGACTCGGATATAACAATTGTGCACATTCTCCCGCCGGCTGGTCTCACATGGTCCATTTCAAAAAGGATCAGTGGCTTCCGAGGATTAGCCCGAGAGTTGGTTCAGAGAGGCCTTTCTTCCTACTTATATGGCTGGCCAGGGATCAGCATGAATAAGACGGCCTTCGTCTCTATGATACTCAGGCGCTTTCTATATGCTTCCGTCTACTTTCACCGCTTGTTTTGCAGCTGGGAGCCGACCTGGTCGTGTCCAGGTTTATAGTTGTGGTGCGTGGAGATCGGCCTCCCTTATCACCATTTTCATGCGAAACGAATGGCGTTATGCCGCAAGGCGTTGAACTTGTAGGGTGGAAATATTCCTGTTACGTGAGGTCGATGTGTTTGATTCTTGCGCGTCCATCCAAGTTCTTTGGCCAGGCTCTGTTCCCTCCGATATTACCGTGGCCTGTAATCCTCTCCAGGATGATAAAACCTTCTGGCAACTTAGATGACTCCGACTTGGAGTACTACTTACATTCTTCATCGTCCGACACCTTTAGATTTTCAGTGAGCGTGTCTGTGGTAATCATGGAGCCGCTTTTGATAATCAGCTTCATGGTCGGATTGCGTTATTTGACTGCTCCACTGAGATGGACAATCTTATAGAGGTGTTCCTGACTCATAGAGATGTTCCTGACTCCTTGGCAAACCCACACTCCGACACCCGCTTGCGCACGCATCGTCACACCCACTCTTTACACAAAACTTGTTGGTGTACAATCTAGTATCTGTTTGAGTCAATGTTATCTACAGGAGAACCTGAGCTTCTCGTGGCAAGGATTTTTGACGATCGACTTTGAACGAGGCTGCTCTAGGTCTTAATTCCCGCATCAATTCAAGGCTGTTTTTCCATGACTTAATTCTCAAACTCTTAAGGCAACTACCCCTTCACATCAGTCTCGTGCTTGTGACATGAAGATTTGTTTCCGTTTCTAGAAACAACAACTCAATGATGCGGAGCTTGGGTGGTTCCCATACAGTATCTAAGAATATATACTTCCATCTAATTCTCTCATCCACGCGGCTTGAGAACGTCCAAAAAACACCCTCTGCCTATCAAGTAACCGAGATGTCGCACGATCAGCACCGTTGCTTATGTTGTCTGATCCAGTAAATTTTCAGAGAAAATGGAATGCTCGGGTAGGTAATTGACACAATCCTCCACATTATGTACTACCAAGATACTTATTTCAATTCAATAACTTGTGTTGACAAGGTGCATAAAAAGGCACCAGTTTTTTTTTCCCAAAAAAAGAGGTAAATTTTCATCGCTCGAGGGACTCGTAAGTCACGAGTATTGAAAGATTCCATGACAGGTCCATATTTGGTATATCAGAAGCAGCGGGTTCATCGGCAAGGTGGACAAGGCAGAAAGAAACACTGCACCCACGGCCATACGATATCCACGCCGAGCTGATTCAAGAGGACCCTGTTTCGCACTCGTTGCACTGAAGCGTCTAACACGTTCATCCTTTGCCCTACTCGATTGTGCTGGGGTGTGTGGGGTGAAGGTGAAGTGATCGACATGAGCCACAGGGCCCGCTCAAGTTCCCACGACTCCTCAGCACTGCGGACCGTCAAACGCGAAGAAGACGATTCCGTCCACGAAGTGAACAGATTTTTCTTTTCACGATACACGGTACTCATGAATCGCTATAGTTCGATAATGATAATGGCCAGACACCGTGTACTCTGTGTAAATTGGCAGAGGAGCCATGTTCAACCCCGACGCGACGTATGTGGATCGAATGCTTTCGTGACCGACTTCTAATCAGCTGGAACTGTAATAGCCTCAGACAATATCGTTTTGAGTCCGTCAGAATGTACTTGGTGCGCTGCAGCAAACAGGATCATCATAGACGAGCTTACCATTCTCAAATCCTAGCAATCATGTGTTTTTCAAGCTTTGGAGCATGTGTCTGATGACAGAAGGAGAGATACTTCCTGACTATGTAGAGTGGATGCATACGTGCAGAAATAACTCTCTGGATATGTCGGAGGAATATCCACGTCAATGGGCGAGCAGTGTCACAATACCCTCATGGGCAGTCATTGCTGCTGCGAATAATTTGACATTCGGTGGTGCAACTGCTATCCTAGGTGACTACCTTCTCTCTGAAGTCTTGGTTTTTCGATCTGAAAATTTCTAGTTCCCCGGGCATCAGGAGCGGCAGGGATGGTCCCAATCGTTGTCCCAATTGCGATCGTGTTGGGTCTGGTCATCATTGGAGGGATACTGGCCTATCTATACTGGATCAAGCAAGGTAGGAATGGCGAGTCTTTTAGCGCCTTCTTGCGTCGGCACCTTTCGTTCCGCAGGGCCCAGAGAGTACGCCCCCTTGGACGAGATAGCGGTTTTGTGATCGACACCAACTCGTCAGACATAAACGACTTCGTCATGATCAGCCCCGAGGAAGAGTATGCCAGTCAATCCTCGTCAGGAACAGTGAGGTTTGTAGAGCATGAGCATCACCTCCCGTTCAGGAACCTTTGGAGGAACTCTCAAATCGTACAATACCTTCGACGCGTTCCTGATATAGTACCTCGTCCTTGGGGTTATCGTCCCGTCCATATTCGACCGTCGCAACCAAGCAATCGTTTTCGCGTTGACTCTTCTGGTAATAGCGCAGAGGGGTCCAGTGCGATGAACTCGCACCCGAATACTATCGATGATCATGATCCAGGGAACGAAGACGATGAGGATTACAGTATATACACTGGCCCCTACGACACCGAGGAGGAATCCCTCATAACACACGAGACACGTATCGGGAACGAAGTATTCCTCATCTCGAACCGTCCCTCCTTCACCGTCTCATCCAATAGCTCAAGCTCGCATCACTTCAAAGTTGTACCACCGACGCCGACAGAGTCTTCCCGCCTGTCGCATGGGCACATGTTACAAATGGTACCCTCGATAGCGGTAAGCGACACATTTGTTTTTGTCTTGTCTTACCTGACCTCTCTTCAGTCTCGACCACGCCCAATTATCCCTCCTCCTCCTCAAGTACCTCCTCCAATACCCCGTCATCCTACACGGATACATATCCAAGCTGGACCTACTCGCACCCGACCTCTGCATTACCCGATGCCCTCTTTTGAGAATGATACACAATCAACGCAAGCAGCTCCTCAACTTCCCCACCCACCGCAATCGGTATTATCTTCCCAAGCTGACTTACGGCATCAAGCTACACCGCGGAATGTTCAAACTGGACCTTCTCTCCCACAAGCCCCACATCCTATTACACCTTTTGACCAGAACACACCGCCGATAACAAATACCAATCCACCTCAAGCGTCCATCTCACCCCATCCAGAAGCTCCGTCACAAGCAGGATCTTCACAACCCCATCTTCCTCCTTCCAGCGCGCTCTTTGCCCCGCTCACCTCGCCCACGACACGCTCTGGACACCGTAGACCCTCAGACGCAAGCGGCTCTCTTCCCCGACGACCCATGGGTGCACGTCGTCCCTCCTCTCCACACCACATTCCACACCAACCTTCAATCGACGAGGAACTCAGCAAGTTCGGGCCTACCATTCCCTCAGGTGACTCGATGCTCTTGACGTCCCCTTCCCACCCTCCTCATCGCTCTCTCTCTCCCCCGCAACAAACTCACCACCGCGACTTCTCTGGCTCTGGAGACGACGTAACCCCTGCTCTGCCTCCACCCCGTCCTGCACATAACCGAACAATATCTTCTGAAAGTGTGACCATGGTGCCAGGCGATAATCGCTTGCTCTATCCAGGCCCTGTGCGTGCAGCGGGATATAATGTTAATCTTCCTCCTGATGCGACAGAGTCGCTTGAGGATCTTAGTGGGTCTCTGCCAAGTGAAAGGGCGCAGTAGCTCTTTTCTTGTAACTATTTTATGAGTTCGTGGACTATTTTTATTCTGCTTTAGGTTAAACAAATTTGTGTGGTGTATGATTATCACAAGAAAAATGACTTGAGTGTGTTAACGTTATTCCTGCAATATAAATGGGAGTTCTTAAAGTCTTCTCCTTAATCTAAAGCCGACTCATAACCAACGTCGATTATGCTTGTCTCCTGGACGGTACGTAGATTGGAGGCAAACTTGAAGGTGGGTTCACTGAACCCATACTTATCGGTCTGTTCGATGACTCATTTTAGTGGTGCTCCGCTGTCCCCACTACTTTGTTCGCCATATTCTTTGTACCAGTAGAAAGTATGGCTTCGTAATTATGAGATCAAGCCGATCAACCTCGAAATCGCTACTTACTGTGAATAATCCTGATATCCGAATTTTTGATCCTCGCGAAATCACACATACTTACACTCAAATACGTGTATAGATTATCTAGTGATGGTTTCAAATTAAGTAAAGGTGTAGACTTCCTGTTCCGACGAGGCCGTATACCGCGCACAGCAATTGGTATGATCAGCTTCGATTTACTAGTAACTAGGTGTTGAGTCTATACTTAGTTGCTGATGATGATTCGTAATAGATTGTGAATTGAAGTCCTCAGCACGATACATGATGGTAGCTGTTGTCGAGCTCGCGATGTACTTAGATTCATGTGTAGTCATGGCTGGTTGTAAAAGATAAAATTTGGGGTGACAAGGAGTGCATCCGCATGTGCAGAAAAAGCTTGAAGCTTCACTTAAGCTTCATGACGCATGCCAGTGATGCCACTGGCAGTTCTTCGGGGAGACAAGTAAAGTACTTGTCTGTCAGGAATCATGATTGAACGATGGTCACGGTCGTTTGACGGGTCGATTCATTGGAAAACCAGTGAAACCGAGAAGTAGAGGAAGGACACAGTCGAGTAACAAGGCTGAGGCGCCCGCATACACTGCTGGGGCTGGAACATGTTTCCCTTGGAAAAAGTGACAAAGAAAGCTGTTATGCCATTTCTTTGTCAGCTTTTTCCCTTAGAAATAGTCATCTTCCTTTGTCTAAAGTCTTTTTCCCACATAAATATGTGCATTAGAAATGGCACGACAGGTTTCTTTTGCACTTTTTCTGATAGAAATATGTTCCAGTGCCAGCAGTGATAAGTAGTCCTTGTAAACTTGGAGAAACGGCCTTGAACCAGCCGACGGATCCGATGCATTCGTCATTAGAAACTTGACCTTTTTTTCCCTTGTTTTTCCCCGCAAAGCAACGGTCTGAATTGACCGTCAACAATACAACAAGCATGAGTAATACACTTACGGGCCTTGAGTTTGACATCCTTTGTCCAGAGGTGTCCAGGCAATATGAATACATGCATGACTGCGGAGGTATTTTTGGCTGGAAAGACTGGTATTTTTGGAAACTGTCATTGACAGTCATGCTGCCAGCTATTTTTGTCAGGATAATGTAGGGAACGTTCTACTCAGATACAAATATGGTGAGAAGGCGCATGACGATAGTTGTCATAGATGGGGCATCAGCTGGCCAAGTTCCGGTGTACCGCAGTATAGAAGCAAGCATCGACAGCATCGCACAACTCAACGCGAGAAAAGTTCGTATTCACCGGGTCTAGACGATCTCAGGATCTCGGAATTGAAGCTTGCTGCGGCGGGCGGCAACTCCTTTGTCCAGAATCGTGACAAATGAGACTGAGGTCCAACTTGAGGTATCCGAGTCGAGAGCGCTTGAGCCATAGGTATAGAGCATTGTCTACGACAATGTATGGGATTGAAACACCCTATCTAGCAGCGCATGTACATGTTGTAAGAAAAGCTATGCCTGTTTTTACAAATTTTGAGACAGATATTGAAACGAAGAATTCAAACTCCGCCTGGAAGACGACAAACGGGCATCAGAAGATTGGCAATTGAAACTCTTCTCCTCCCACTTTGTTGTGAACTCGCTCGGCGAGTTCACTCTAGTTTGTCTTCGTCTCTGGCGTCGTAGTCACTCCTTACTTAGCCTACACAAATGCTATACCTAACGTCTGATGATTTCCCAATTTGTCGGTGCTTTTCCACTTTGATTCATCACTTTCTAACCATTTTTCGCAGTTGTTCCATTTGGTGTAATTGGGTGAGTTCGTGGTGCTGTGGCACGTGTATCTGTCTCATTGAGAACATCGTTGACCATGTCTTTAGCTTCTTCCGATACCTATGGTACATGATACGCATTGCTGCGGCCTTCACATACCGCCCGGTCCCATTACCCGAAAATCCCACTTACATAGCTTCTGAAGATGTAACAATCATTGTACCAACCATAGACGCCGGCGAGGAGTTCAAGGAAGCAGCCCACAGCTGGCTCGTTGGCAAACCCAAAGAAATCCTCATCATCACGGAAGAGAAGATGCTCGGCCCTCTTCAAGAGCTTGCAAATGCTGTTGATCCCGAACGGATTCGCGTACTAACAGTGCCATTCGCCAATAAACGCCTACAAATGAGCCATGGTATTAAAAACACCACGACAGACATCATTGTTTTTGCTGACGATGACGCTATTTGGCCACCGACTATGTTACCGTACATGCTCGCGTGTTTCGAGGACCAAAAAGTTGGTGGTGTTGGAACAAGTCAGCGTGTTCAGCCCGTCGGCAACCGCATGACTGTCTGGGAGGTCCTCGCCGCCTTCCGTCTCACAATCCGTAACATCGAGATTGCTTCCTCAACCCATATTGATGGAGGTATTCCCTGTCTCTCTGGTCGTACCGCCGCCTACCGCACAGTCATCCTTAAGGATCCCGAGTTCATTCACGGTTTCACGCACGATTACTGGCTTGGAAAATACCAGTTAAATTCGGGTGACGACAAGTTCTTGACGAGGTGGATGGTTAGCCATGGTTGGAACACGTATGTACAGGTGTGCAAGGAGGCGGAGCTGTTGAGCACAATGAAGCCGAATTGGCGGTTCCTCAAACAGGTGTTGAGATGGACACGAAACACGTGGCGCTCAGACTTGCGAAGTCTTTTCATGGAGAGATATATCTGGACAAGTCATCCATACGTTGCGTATACCATGGTACGTGGAATTTTCTAATATGCGCCCGTCGTGTTCGAGCTAGACCGGATAACAGGTGGACAAACTTTACAACCCTCTAACACTGCTCGTTGGTCCATGCTTGGTCATGTACCTCCTGTACAAGAGCACAATACCCGTTGACCAAGGAGGATATCATTTGCCTTGGTGGTGAGTATCATTTATCTCATCAGCGAAGATGAAAGATTGTTCAACATTGTTGGTCGTTTCAGGAATATTCTTCTATCATGGATGGTTTGGTTGACCGCTACTCGCACAGCCAAGCTTTTACCCCATCTATGGCACCGCCCACAAGATATCATTTACGTTCCGGCATTCATAGCCTTTGGCTATTATTTCGCCATCATGAAATTATATGCCCTGTTTACGCTCCACGAAGTACTGTTTTTTACTATTTGTGCCTTCATGTCATCATTGACTGACCATCCATCACAGACTGGTTGGGGTACTCGTGCCGGTATTGGTGATGCCTCTGCCGCCACTGCTGCCATGGACCAACAAAATGAAAAGCAGACGAATAACACCAATAACCCCTACCAGCAACGTCCACTGAGCCCCAACGAGCCATT
The DNA here is from genome assembly GCA_017657335.1 of Termitomyces titanicus. NCBI lineage: Eukaryota > Fungi > Basidiomycota > Agaricomycetes > Agaricales > Lyophyllaceae > Termitomyces > Termitomyces titanicus. The sequence goes on along the minus strand of JAGGAX010008419.1, from coordinate 7,514 downwards.
TGCGCAATATCGCGATCAGACTCCGTCGCCTTTTGGTGAGACACCAATATATACTGCGCGGACCCAGAGCGGTAGGCGGAGAAGAGGCACGGATGAGGAGGTAGAGATGCAAGTTGGATATGCGCATTGAGAGGCTGATTTTGAGGACAGGGCGGTCAATAAACCGATTGGTCCAACGATGTCGTTGGTCGAGTGCGTGCGCCGTTTGCACTCGTCCACCATCACCTACCACCTTTGCCTCCCTGTCTTTTCTTTCTTCTTGTATCCTCTCGGCTTGTCTCTCTCACGCCCCGGTGGTTTACCTTAGACTTGTCACAATGCATCACTCCCACTCTCATACATACCATACATATACCCCTGCAAAACCCACGTCGCGAGCGTTGCTCGATGCCCGCTCACACTATGTTCGATGTTCGTCGCTACCTTAAGGACCAATGCACTGGTATTATTTGTCTTGTCCCTGCATCTGCACCATACCTTGATCACCCTCCACGATCAACATCATTGACCACTCGCATCGCGCGGATATATCATCGTCGTCCATAGGAATTGTTGTTATACTTACCACGCATTTACAGACTCGTTCTTCCTTTTAGTTTACATTGACATTTGGACTTTTTTTTCCCTTTCTTCTTCCTCTTCTTTTTTCATGTGGATAGACATCTTTACCGAAAATTTATTCTTTTCGCTCTCCGTCGGTTTCAGTATAGATCATTCGTACTTTATACCCCCACCCTTGCTACTTTTCTTTCTCCTCCGGCATGGGAATGGAATCCTGGCGGGCATGGGTGTTCGAGTCGGGTGGTGGTAGTATGTGCTCATCACATATCGAAATTATCTACATAGTACTCTTCGATTAATGCAGGTACTCATCTAATCTTTCCCTCACCCATGCTTCGGATCAGAATAGGGCGCCGCTCGCACCCCCTACCTGTTAAATAATGAACGGACGCCAGGCTCCCTGCACCGAATATGTTTTATTGAAAGTAGCTTCTTTCAAAGGGTCAATATATTCGATCACTAACCTAGGCGCGATCGATAAATACCATCAATTGAGACCCTCTGAGCAAACATTTTCAAGTTTCTTCGCATTTCACAATGATCCAATCCAGGACTGCTAAACATCCTTTCCCTTTGACTCCGGGATATTGAACTCTAACACAACCTATAATCAAAAGGTCTATTCCAGCTGACCGGTGTCATTGTGGCTTGATTGAGTTCTTCAATGATCATGTGGCGCATACATCCCGCTGCCCAAAATTCCGGGATGTTACGTTCTCGTAAACCTTTTTGTGATGTACCTAGCATTATTGGTTGACAACAATCGAGGTGTCATGCGTATCGATAATCGTACAAAGTGCGCTTGACTGTGCCTCGTCATTCTGGTTACATCTGTTTTGCACCAACTGTGTTCCGCATATAGTACTCTGAGTACTTTCAAGTTGGAGCTGAACTGCAGATACATCGTATATAGCTAGTCCACCTTATCCTTTGGGTAAGGTGAAGATCTTGAGATTCTAGCTGCGGATCGGCATCTTTATATAGGATGCTGGTAAAGTGCTCCTCCCTTGACTCATCTTGGGAATCGTGGGTTACCCTCAAAATACTGGCACCCAATCATTTTCTGCTACTTATTCTGCGGTTCGCGTTGTAGGTTATCCTGGATCCAACTGGAATCTATTGACCTTCATCGGGCAATGGACCAGGCAGTCTTCCAACGGCCACCTGTTCAGGGACCCTTTCTCTTCATGACAACTCCTCACCCCACCTTGACTTGATTTGCTGGTATTTATGGTGGTCTTCTTCGTTCTTGTCACCGGACATTATGGTGACATATTGTCGGGCAAATCCTCCCTGGCTTTGGTCCTCGTGTGATTCCTCAGGCTACTTAAAGCCTCAAGATTGTGAAGATGCCATTGGGTACAGGAGGTCGTATGACATTCCAAGGTTTTTGTTAGACCCTTGACATAGTCTTATGACTCACCCCATCCTTCCAGAGAGCGAAGCTCTATACACGCTGTTTGGCTAGAGTTTGTCTTCTTGACATTATGATTGTGCCTTTCACACGAGGCTATTTGCAGAACTGACGGTACCTCAAGCATCCTTATAAATCATTTTGGGTCTCCCTCTCTGACAGCCTCTAGATCTGACATTGATTTGTTTCATTTTTTGGCCCTCTCTCTGATTGCAACAAGCGAGTTTGTCACTGTCAGAATTTTTTCTTCCTGCGTTTTCGTCGCAACACAGAATGGTTTTGGGCCTGTTACGTCAGCCCGGGTTTGTTGTGGATTCCATGGGTTCCAATTCCGTGTGACTTGTTTGTCACTATCGTGTCTCCATCATACCACGTTTGGCTCCTCATGAGCTCGGGAACCACCAGAAGGCCCGGGAGACTCAGGAATCTATAAGAACCCATATTCGGTTGAATACCATTCCAGCTTGAACCGCGATCGATGTGATCGGGCATAAAGTAGCAAGCCCCATCAGGCAAGACCAAACAGCCGACACGTTCCCAGCCAAGAACTTACCTTGCTCAGCTGATGGGAAAGTTCCATTTCTTGACTACATAGTGACCTCAGAGAGGCCTCAGCGGGCTACCTTTTCCTCGTGGCCGATTTCTAGCCTCTGATTTCAGGGAGGGGTGAGTTTTGCATATTGCCCCTTGATTTCGCCACCATGGCACCCCCACCTCCCATTTGCCTGCCGTTCGGCATTGGTCGGTCAAAAAACCGACGTCGTCTCTCTTGGTCGAGCTCTGGCACTGCACAAGACCACAATATCCGACATCCGTCTTACTCGCCAACATCGACTATGAACGATGAAGCAGAGAGCCTCACTTTTCACTCAGACTCGGAAAGGTACGAGGAGATCCCCAAGAGCCTTCCGGAGTTCCATGGCACGGACTCAAAAGGCCGCCCGAAGTTGACCCGGGGAAATACGATGACGGGGACGAAGAAGTCAACAACTTCGACCAGATTTGGTTATGGATGGGGTATTGGGAGGAGGAACAAGATGAAGGAGATAGAGGCAGAGGAGAACGGGTCTTCTGGGGAGTCTCAGACGAATCTCCCTGTCTACGAGCCACCTACGTCGCCGCCTACGCGGAGCAACACCAAGGCTTCTCACGTCAGCAAAACTAGCCATAGATCACACGTTAGCCATCGATCTCACCACTCAGTAAGAATACAAGACTCTCCGAAGGCGCAGGACTCGCTCAATCTCAGGAGAGGCGACTCACAACGCAGCCAGGCTAGCCAAGCTAGTCGTGCTACACACTCGACCCACGCCTCAAAGGCCAGTCATCGAAGTGGCGCGCAAATGGTTCCCGGCACACCGAAGCCTCGTCCTCCACTTCATGAGAGTGATTCATCCAGCACCCTTGTTGGTTCTGCATTGGAGCGTAAAATGAATGAAGTGGACTCTATCCGAGATTACGGAGATACAGCGAAGAGGCTGGAAGATCTCCGCCATAACATGGCAACACATCAGCTCGATTACTAGTGAGTACGTCCTGACCCTTTTTGAAACAATCTTTACAACACTTTCCGCAGTATAATACCAGGCGAAGATGCTCACGGGTCAGAATTCGTCGCCGAGAGTGATCAACGCCGCCAATACATTTCAGGGTTCTACGGAAGCAATGGACTTGCAATTGTCACTATGAATTCAGCTTATCTATTTACGGACGCACGTTACTGGTCACAGGCTCAGGAGCAGTTGGATGAAAACTGGACTTTGATTAAAGCTGGATCTATGGATGGACCTAAGGATTGGGTTGAATGGCTTACAGTGAGAGTATTTCCTTTTCTGTTAGCAAATATTATCGAACATCTTATTAGGAACGGGTTCGTGACTCCCGAATTGGCGTTGATGCTCGCATGCTAGCCTACGAAAAAGCGATGCTCGTCAATGAAAAAATTCAACGAACCAACTCAAGATTTGTTTACCCGCCTCAAAATATAGTCGATCTCATTTGGAAGGACAAACCCCAGAAATCTAAAGCACCTATTTTCATCCAAACTATCGAGTTTTCAGGTGCGTCGGGTTTCGCAAGCGAAGTGGATGAAATTCTTATGCCATTTTCTAGGGGCTAGTGCCGGTACAAAGCTAAAAAAACTAAGAGACTGGATCAAGCACCAACCGCCAAGCATTCCTAACTATTCGAAAGGGCCTGCTACCCCAGAACAAATACAAGAAGGAACTCTGATAACATCGTTGCCTTGTATAGGTAAGTCGATCCACCCCATTCGTTACACTTCAGCTGAATATCTTCAGCGTATCTTCTGAACCTTCGCGGCTCTGACATACCCCATAACCCTCTTTTTCATGCATATCTTTATGTAGGACTTGAGAATGCTGTCCTATTCCTAGATCGCGACAAGATCACTGAAGAAACAAGCGAGTATCTGAAGAACCTCAATGTTGAGATACGAGACTACGGTGATCTGTGGGCATGGATGCGAAGGCGAGAGTGGGGAAAGGGAAAGGTGAGTCCAGTCTTATGTTCGACATGATTTCTCATTCCGTACGGATTCAGGTTATCATCTCACCTCAAACATCACATGCGATCTCCCTCATGCTCACGCACTTCCGGTACACTGTCGCTCCTTCTTTCATTGAAAAAATGATGGCTCTCAAGAATGAAACGGAGCTCCAAGGCTTGAGACGAGCGTATTTGCGGGACGGTCTTGCATTTGTTCGTCAATCGTGATTTCAACAACACCTTGTTTCCTTTGCTAATCGCAGAAATATAGGTGAAATTCCTTGTCTGGCTTGAAGGCAAGTTACAAGACGGATACGATATCACAGAATACGAGGCTGCCTCGCGTTTGACTGAGATGCGTCGACATAACAAGCATTTTATGGGCATTGCCTACAAGTCTATATCCGCAACAGGACCCAACGCTGCTCTTTCGCATTACACACCTCGGAAGTCCACAGCCAAATTCATCGATCGAGATACGCCCTATCTGAAGTGAATGTCAAGCGACTCCTCGGTCCCTGTTATGTTGGCTGACGACTTGCTCCCTCTTAGTGATTCTGGCGGCCAATATCGAGATGGGACGTGTGACACCACACGAACAGTGCACTTTGGGCGACCCACGCCCGAACAATGCGAAGCGTATACACGAGTCCTCCAGGGTCATGTAAGCATCTTTTCACAGAAACCCTGAACATCACATTAACCTCAACATCAGATTGCCATCGATAGTGCAGTCTTCCCTGAGGGCACTTCCGGCATTCAACTTGATGTGCTTGCGCGAAAGGCACTCTGGAGGGATGGATTAAACTACAATGTACGTGAATCTATCACAACCTCGCTTTGGTCTCCGATCTTTGGGCCTGACCATGCCTCGTGTCTACAGCATGGAACAGGACATGGATTTGGATCCTTCCTGACTGTCCACGAAGGACCACACAATTTCGGAAACAATATCCCTCTGGAACCTGGGCATGTCATTACCAACGAGCCTGGCTTCTGTAAGTTTCGATCTTTTGGTTTCAGAAGATCCGGACTTCAACTGATTATCCTTTCTTGGACATAGATAAAGACGGTAAATGGGGTATTCGGATCGAGTCTGCGCTTGCAGTGAAACGTGTCAAGGTAAGCTTCTTTTTTCCATTGCAAATTCTCGCATTGTTGCGACCTTTTCGTTGAAGACGAGAGGTGAATTCAATGGCAACGTTTGGCTCGGCTTCGAGCGTTTAACATGTGTCCCTATTCAAACGCGCATGGTGAAAGAAACTATGCTCACCAAGGAAGAGAAGGCGTGGCTTAAGGTTAATCTTCGTTTGGGCTGGCACGATGTAATACTGACGCTGCTTCAGGAACACAACCAACGCTGCTACGAACAGTTGTCGTCGCTACTCAAGGAAGAGAAAGACAAACGAGTCTTGAAGTGGCTGAAACGTGAGGCAGAGCGGGGTTTTGGTCTTGCTACACTTCCTGGTGGTGTAAACATCGATTGGGACTGAACTGTGTTCTAGTCCGCTACCCTATTCTCACTGCGATACCTTCTCATATCTTTTTCTACCACCCCTCTCCCTCATCCTCCCTTCCTTTCACGAACTTTGTACTTTTATGCAGGCTCTGATACTAGATCCTACTAGGTCTACTCATGTATTTACCATGTAAATTATATGCGCGTCATTGATGGATTAGAGCGCCCTCAACCTATGATTATGTATGTAATAGTCTGTAATTGTACACTCCACTACTTCATTCTTCCTTAAGCCGTTGAGAAAGGTTCTGTCGTGGTCATTTTTCGGGGACTCGTTCGACGTTGATGCTACTGAGAAGGAGTTTCAATTGGTCACCTGATCTAAACGCGTCACCTTAAATAATTAGCGTCCTTCCGGAAAGAGGAGCACCCGTAGGACATACGTGAGTTCTTATGTACTTGTGTGCAATATATATATATATATTTGTGGGTTCTCTGTCTAGTCTGAGTCACACGCAGAACTGGCACGAAATGATTTTCTGACGCATCCTCATGCATCAGTGGACTCAACAGGAAGATTTGACAAGGATTTGAATAGTAGAAACTTATGCTACTACATTATGGAGGCAATGTAAGGTCTTATTTGAGCTTTTATTTATGAATTATCTCTAAATGTAAGTCTGGCACAGATGGTGTACTTTTCCATACTCTATTACTACTCAGCCTCCTACCCAGGCGTGCTTCGAGGTTGAAGGAGAAATATGTGTGGTCGTGAGGTATTAGAATATATTCAGTAATCCAAAATAGGTATATTGATCCGAGAATATACCGACAACCTTATTTCCTTCAACCTCTCAGCAACGCCTGGCACAAAACATCTATAAACAATGTCAGCCACCGTGATGATGGTCACAATTTTGATGCCGTCATCACTGCCAACAGTGCCGAGTCATCCTCCATCACATGCATCACCTTGCACAGCGTACTTGTGTTTACTCATACCTTATCTCATGGATAACCACCAGATCACTTGTATCCTTGAGTCCTTCAAGGCTCAGAACATGACCATCTCTAGTTTCCTCATTCACATTCTATCAGATCACTGCTTTCAACATGATACTCTTGTCCAGGATCTCAGCCGCAATGCCACTATGCTGCTCTCAGCTCTCTTAGGACATCTCCAAAAGATCAAGTATGACATGGACCTTGGTGACAGTCTTCTTGGCCTCTTGAAGTCTCAACTTCAATCTGATGTGAAGAATCTCATCACTTATGGAGATGAATGGCAGTTTGGTGCTTCATCAGCTCAGGCACACCAACTTGGGGACTTTCAGTTAGATCAAATGGCAAACAAGATGGCCACAATCTCACCATGCCTCTGGAATCTACTTGAGACTCTTCTGTCAGCTACCCAGAAACCATCATCCAACTCTCAATCCATGGATTATTCCTTCCTGTAAGGGCGACCTCTGGAGGCTGTGGCGCAATCACACAACTGGCAAAGGGAGATCCAAAGTATATTGAGTACTGTACAGATATATACATGCATAACTACACACCTGGCAAAGGGAG